>OY292534.1:8883853-8915323 GCA_958496365.1 Subacronicta megacephala
ACATCTGCTGCGGGAACATCAGCTGCGAGTGCTGAGCCACCGCCAGCACCCGCCGCGCCGCGGACGACCGCCCAAGGTAACACACCTGCTGAGCGTCCGCTGCGACTACAGTTTGTTCGAAATAAGTAAGCCGATCGGAAGTTAGCCGTTCCGAACTAACGCGGTGATAAAATCGTTTAATTAAGTTTTTTAATACATAAATATCCAAATTAGTAAACAAAATCATTAGAAATGTGAAACATATACGACTCTAATTATCTTTGCATCGACTCTTTCTATTAAAATTTACCACTTCTAAACCACTTGCAGACAACTTCCGATCGGCTTACTTATTTCGAACAAACTGTACTATCATGTATTAATAAAATGCAAGAAGTTTTTAAATTGACCTTGAAGGACAATTTAAAAACCTATATCATAGACATAACGTAAAAAATGTTTCTTGTCTGGTTTCGTGTCCTTAGAAGACGTCAAACGTACTGGATGTTTGACGTCCTCTAAGGACAAGGTACTGGCCTCCCTGCTTCTAGCTCAGCGATAAACGTGCTTATACTGAAAGCTCGAGTAGATAGTACGAGGATTTATAATTAAAATTACTTTCAATGCAATTTCAGATGATGAAAGATCCGTTAGAGATCAAAGAAGAATTTCATGAGGTATCTAAATTACTGTAATTATGTTGCTATAGATTCTGTATTAATTGTAAGTCATAGTAACAAGTTATATTTACATTCCAGGTAAAAATCACGAAATCATCTCAGCCACAGTACTTGCCCAAACTAAAAGTGCAGAGTTTATTCCAGTGAGTAGTTTATACTGTTGTTAGTAGTTGTTGGTGCACAACACGCTATGTTGTGGCGTTGAGTTGGTGTTGTTAGAGACAACACACGCTGGTGATGTCACGACTGGACGCTGACGCCAATATCAGATGATTTGCCTAGACCTTGGACGCTACGATTTTTCTCATTGAAATTTGTACCTTATGGTACAAGCGATACTATAATCGTTTGTTGAATTAATAAAGGTGACGTTTATAATATAAAGCGCGTCGTGTCGCCGGTCTGAGATGATCTTTAGTGTTAGTTATGTAATGTCAGGACATTGTTGTATTTCTATTCTTTATTAGGGCCAACTAGTTAAGTGATGTATAAGCTTGGTACTTAAATTTTACTTTGATGCTATTTTATTGCATATTCATATTTTTATGTACATAAAATAACACCAATATTACTAACATATATATATATTTAATAAATATCAATCAGAGTTTATATATTACGACCAGAATAATATCATTTTAAAAAAATGTATTACCTACCTAAATAAATTATTGCCTGTATAAAATGTTAAAGTGAATGGCATCTTAGTGTGTCAGTAAATATAATTTATAAGTACAGCGAAGGTAGTGATAGTAAAACATTAGTTTTTACATTAAAATTATTCTTATTGCATTATCAAATCTTTCTTTTATTATAAAATATATTATATACATTATAATAAACAATCGATATTAATAATTATTCTTAAGAGATGATATTAAATAAGTGCAATTTGCTGTAACATTAGGATTGTTATATTAGCGTTAGCATTAACTACATATTTTATTTTTAATAGTGCATACCATACCATGAAGCCGTAATTTATAAGGCATAATAGATATACAAAGTTTATTTCAGATAGAATAAGTTTATTATGTATTCATGAGTGTATTTGTATATATATAAATACTTTTCTTTTATTTCTAATAAATTCAGTTTTAATAAAAGACTGTCTGAGAATGAGTTGATTTAGATATTTTGTACGGTGAAGAAGCAGTAGTATTTTTCAGTATTATAAATTATATTTTTTTCGAAATTTTGTGTAATTAAAAATAAGAGATTATAATAATCATGAAACTTTATTTTTCTTTCTTTACGGCTTTTAATGCACGCTTTATATTGTGGCACTGTTGGATTTGAAAAGTTAGACTGAAGTTGATCCTTAAGTTGTAGAGGTTTGAGCATTATTACCATTGTTTTTGAGGATTTCATTCGCAAAATAAAATTAATTTTAATAAGCGATGGGCGATTGTTGCAAATAAAAGCAAATGACTGAATCGAATATGTGCTATTGCGCATTCGATTGTCGGTTTAGTAGTTCCTGATCATGATTATTTGAATATCAATCAACAAACTCTCAACTGTATGCACAATGCAATCTGCTCTGCATGTTTAGTTTGAAGAACTGCAGTGGTAACGTAAGTATTGACGCACGGACGTTTAACTATTGATTTGAAGGTCAACCTATACAAAACCAGTTAAAGCGCATCTCGCATTGTATAGACTTCCCATACAATAAGAGGCCGGCGTAAACTGGTTTTGTATAGCTTGATGTGTAGCCGTGCGTACGTAACAGTATAATATTAGTCTAATAGGTGCGCTGCGCTACAAATTGTATTATTATTTAAAGTTGACACGGTAACAGTGTCAGTAGTTGTCGCCTGCCACATGCCGATTTTCGTTATCGACTTTTATCGACTAAACTAAACAATCGACTAATTCGAATAGTTTTAGTAATAATCGCCTATCGCTAATTCACATTACATATTTTTCATATCAGTTCAGAAATTGTTCCACTTTAATTAAATATGTAATAAAAGCCATAGCTATAAGTCAAATATAGAACGTAGCGGAATAATGTTATTAGTGCAATTTACACAAATATTTCAAAGCAAAATACAAACTATTTTGTCTACAAATACCCCAATATGTATATTGTAAGATTTCCCTAGCTATGGCAAAGATAAGCTTATAATAGACCGATATAATATGAATGTGTTTCAGTATTTTTTCTATTGGCGATGCGTTCCACTAGAAATCGTAGTTTGATTTTGAAGATATTGTCTTACTCACTTTCAAAATAGCGGCCACTGATGCATCATCTATATTTCGATAGTTTACATTAGCACTTTTCTCGAAAATTATATCTATTCGATTTTACCACCCGGCTATGCAGACCCGATCACCCAAACAAGTTTTAGCACGGCATAGAGATGGAACTGCCATGTAAAGTCGCGGTATCTCACGCACAATTTTGTGTGTTGAAAATGTTTCGAAGGAATCTCTTAAAGAAAGAAAACAATACAGTATTCCGTTTGGGTCTGGGTAGGTTTCCTTTTTTACCTAAGTATCAAACTTTGTTTATTTAGAGTAATGATACGTCATTGGTGTCAGGTCACTACGAGGTTTTGTAATATGTACTACTTTTATTGATGGTATTGAATTGAAATAATACCAAGCAGATTAGCAAGCATCAACAATATTGGTTTATGCTATTTATTGTAGACATTTTTATGTGTGGCCGCTATCCAACGCTAGATGAAAATTATAGGTATTTCTGGTTCCATAGTAAAATCTTCAAACCAGTGTGCGGGTGGGTAAACAGGGTGCCCGTTTAAACGAGATACCTGTATAAATGGATGAAACGGCATCATAATGTAGTTATATTCGTTAATACGTTAAAAGTTGTTATTTCTATCACCATAATTTCGCATAAAAGATGCTGGAACTTGTTAACTACTTTAAAATATTGTTGATGGTACATATTTTTATTCTACTTTTTATTCAGTGATTATTGAAAAAAAAACATGAAAAACAAATATACATGCTAAATACACATATATACAAAATACAAAACTGCATCCTAATTAAGTTTATAAGTTATACTATTAACAATATTTATGCAGGTGTCCCGCTTTCGTGGACACTGTTTTCTGGTGGGTTGCAACTCTGATAGATTTCACAAACTGTCGATAGAGAATAAACGCGTTAGGATAAGGTGCAAATGTTCCTATGAGTGTGTCAGTGTCGGTTCGATTATTGTCGATAGATATATGCCGCGTGTTGTATAGTCAATCATTTCAATATTTTTAGCCTTGTTATGTAAGTGTCAGCCTGTCTGAGATTTTTCTATTAACATACAAATAATTACTATAATAAAATATGCAACTGTATAACTGACTTTTATTTTATATAAAAGATAATAAAATTTTGAATTAAACATATTGCTGTTGTGATGAGTAATGCCTAAATTTGATGCCCGTGTATCTAAAACTGCTATAGGTACATTATGTACCTTCACGTGTATACCTAAATTCTCTTACAGTACCTACATAGGTAATATTTAATTATTTATTATAATAAATAATAAAATAATGGTATGTCTAAAACAGTTTCGGAAGTCAGTGGCTTTAATTTAAATTTATGTCACCACCACCATATTTTTAATCACCTATATTCATTAATTGTTTTGATTATTTAGAAATTTAAATTAGGAAATAATAAGCAACTATAACATTACATTACATTAAATATTACATTACATTAGGCTCGCCTAAACATACCGGCGAAATGTGGATGTAGGATTAGTACCTACACTTCTGCCTAACCCTTCGGGCAATACAGGCGTGATGGTATGTTATGTTAAGCAACTATGTAATTGGTTTAGATGTGGCAATAGATTTCAAAGCCCTAATTCTATTGTTATAATTAACATGACAGACCATTTCCACTGACACACTACTGAGCTTACATTGAGATTTTGTTAAATTGGGTATTCTGCTCAAAACTGCAGTGATGCATCAATAGTGTGTCGGTGGAGTGCGTACCCAGAGCGTCAAGCTGGATGACTTTATTAGTGAAGACAGAACAGTGACTTATGGAACCCAGGGCAGTGTCCTTGGCCCCCTGCTCTTCCTTATCTAGGTATAATAACAACATGGTTAGGATTAATTTGCAAAATTATAACTTTTGACTGCCTCATTAGTCTAACGGTCCTAAGTGCGACTGCTACACTAGACGTCCTGGGTTCGATCCCCAGGTCGAGCAGTGTTTTTGGGTTTTTCGAAATTCCCAGTAGCAGCTCGGAGTCTGGATTTGTGCCCGGTTAATGGCAATAGGCTCGCCCCCTATTACATGGGACCTAAACATACCGGCGAAATGTGGGTGTACCTACTTAGTACACCTCTGTCTAACCCTTCTGGGAATACAGGCGTGACGGTATGTTATTTATGTTATAACTTTTGCTGATGATACCGCTTTGCTCTTTAGTGACAATACATATTGTGATAAGATATTCATGTGGGCGCAGTCGGGCTTCAACACTGTGACTAAGTGTCTGCTAAGTAGGTAGTATCCTCCACTAAACGCGGACAAATCTTACTACATCACCTTCTCCCTTAAAGCAAACGCTGCGTCACACATCGATCGATACAAAATTGTTGCTCACACCTGCCCAAACCCGAAAGATAACCTGTGTAAGTAATTGCAGGAACCTTATCCGAACTGAAACGTTTAAATATCTCGGTATGATTGTTGAGAGTAATATGAGGTTTCACGATATATTATATTGACTCCCTTAACTGAAGATTGCGTAAACTGATGTGTTTTAGGAAGGTAGCAGATGACAAATAAAAAAATAACCGTATTTCTTGCACTGGCGCAAAGAGCTATCCTGAAGGCATCGTACCATCTCCCGTACCGCTATCCCACACTCCATTTATACAGAGATACTGAAGTCCTTACAGTTCGCCAACTTTTCCTGTTAGCCACAGTGCTCAAACAACATAGCCTAATGGAATATCACCCTTCATTTCGATCTCAGGCAGGGTTTGAACCTGCGTCTTTCTGGTTTTTTCTTTCTGTTGATTATTACTGTTGATTATACTAGTCTTTGTAATAATTGTTGTGTTATGGATATTGTGGTGAGATACCCTACCATCACGCCTGTATTTGTAATTTTTAGTGGAAAAGACAGCGTTGTTTCTGAATAAACGATTATTCTGCAATAACGCTGTCTTATTGGAGCAGTGCGTTTAGCTAACAAGTACTTCTAAACAAAACTTTCCAATAACAATTACAAAATAAAATTACTTTTAACAAAAAAGGTAAACCGTAAAATAATGTTGTCTAAAACAGTTTGGGAAGTCGGTGACTTCTATTTGAGTGGGTCTTTTGTTTTCGCCACCGACTTCCCAAACTGTGTTAGACAACATTATTTTATTATTTTTTGAAGGCGGTTTAACTTTTTTGTTAAATGTAACTATATTTATGTTGACCTTGTACCACCTAGTATGGTGTAGGGATTGGGCTAGTCCCTACACTATCGTAACAACCATTACTACGGAATAACTCCATAACCTTGTAACTATGTTCAACTGTAACATAGTTACAAGGTGAAGGAGGTATTCCGTAGTTTTTCCGAACCTCATTTTGACATATTTAATGACTTTTAAATAACATAGATGCTCAGATCAAATATACTGATACTGATGGCATTGTATTTTCGCTTTGACCACAAGCCATTCTGCTGAGAAAGCTCGTGGCAGGCGGTCCGGTCGGAAAGGAAAACGTGTACAAGTGAAAGGTAAGCTACTTCAATATTTAGTTATAATTTACGTATTTTGATATAATTCTTATATTGAGATAAAACTCTGGAAATCTGAATAAGAATTCAGATTTCCAGAGTTTTATATTAGATATGAGATATTAGGTAGGTACATATTTTATACGTAGTACAGTAGATTTATTGACTTTATTTGATCCGTTTGTTACATCGTGTCAGTTAGGTACTCGATTATTGAATTTAAATACTTACTTACCATTGAGAACAGTTACGTTGTTGCAGGCAAAAAATTAAAATATCTTATAAGTACCTACTGGTACAAGAGAGGACTACCTCCAACAGTGGACAAGTATAGGCAGTTGATGATGATCAGACATAGATATACAATTAAAATACATATCCCTACTGTCTGTTACGCTTTCACGCCTTAACCACTTCACCGATTTTGATGAAACTTGGTACTGGGATAGACTTAAGCTTGAGAAAGGACATAGGCTACCTTTTATTGCAAAAAATAGTTTTGAAGGGGTTGAAATAGGGGGTGAACATTTTTGTGGGAGTTCATCATTATTCAAGATAAAACCATGAAACTTTATATTAAGGCTTTTGAGAAATAAATAAACATTTGTTCTAACGTTTTTGAAATTTCGACCTGTGTGGGGATGAAATAGGGGATGAAAGTTCGTTTAGAAGTCCAAACAAATTCACGCTTTCAAGTTTAACCCCGGAACCGATTTTGATGAAATTTGGTACAAAAATAGACTAGACCTTGGGACCGCGGTATTTCGGTAAATAATAAAGTTGGGCACATTTTGTGGTCTACCCGAGCAAAGAAGCGGACTGAAAGATATGTAAGGATAATTTGCAATTTCCCGCCAGAATTGAAAAAAACTAAACAGTCAAAATCGTGTTGTCCACGCGGGCAAAGCTGCGGGCGGAAAGCTAGTTATGTAATAAAATTTAATAAAATAATAATACCTACATATGAAAATAGGTTATACTCGTAAAATGTAATAAAATAATAATGCTAGGTATGCATACCTGAATATGATATCTACTAATTATAACATTGATATGATATCTACTTAGTCTTGCCTCACGTTCAGGGCTCTTCTCACCTTAGTAGTAGTAGTGCCTGCTGGAATGTCTACATGCCAGCAAGAATGGGTCCGCACGATCGGTACGAAGTACTATCCACCCAAAGAATATCCACGTTAAGTAGCAGTATGCATACTGATGCGTTTTGTACGGTGGGTTGAGCGCCGGATGGCCAATATCACTCTCAGGCCCCTTCCTTCTACTTTTCTCTTTCACCACCCTTCTCCTTAAATAGGCTTGGCAACGCAACTTCTTTGGTTTCGCAGATGTCAATGGGCGGCGATGACTACTTACCATCAGGTAGCTCGCCTGCTCGTTTGCCAAGTTATCTCATAAAAAAAGAGGGTGATATTTTGAGGTAGATAAGTATTAAATAATAGCTTATGACTGCGTGCGTAGACTACCTATCTACCGAGGTACATATTAACACTCACCTAACATGGAATGTGGTCCAGACATTTACAGTAGGTAATGTACCTACCTACTAATAATATATAAGCTCAGTAGTTTGTTTGAACGCGCTATTCTCTGGAACCACCAGTCGAATCTGAAAAAATCTTTTCTCATTATTTTGATAACTGAATTCGTGACGAAGTTTATAAGCTTTAGGAGCGGAGCAAAGTGGGTGAAACTGGGGGCACAGCCTATAATCCTCGAAGTCCTGATGCGTTGATAAATAAATGTGTTGATAGTATGGATCGCTGGACCGGAAAGACAGCGGTGGTGACAGGCGCGAGCGCGGGTATCGGTGCGGCCATCTGCGTGGCACTGGCTGACGCTGGAGTGACTGTGGTGGGGCTCGCCAGGAGGGCAGGCCGGATTGACGTGAGTCTTTCTCGTTTAACCTAGTAACATATAAACATTGTTAAAACGGTTCGCAAAAGTTACGCCGCGGGCACAACGACTTCAGCGCAGGCGCATGGATGATATAATATTATCGAATGTGTTTATTTATATGCATTCAAGTAACTAGGTAAGTTCTATGACGACACTACCTATTCCGTTTAGGGTAATGAACAGCGAAGAATAGGCACGAGTCAATTCATACTAAGTAGCTCAGAATCAAATCGAACAGAGCGTATTCCTGAGAATTCTCGCGCATTCGAGAGTCTTTATGCGAGCGCTACATTCCGCTGAATGTGAAGAGTTAAGTCAAAATCAGACGCCAACTGAAACACTTTGTTACGGTGGGGGCTCTCGAATGTCTCGAATGCGCACTAAATGGTTACTGACGCGCAACTGCGCCGGCGCACGGTGCATTCTCCGAATCCGTGAGTCTCTTTGTCTCGATAGAAATTTGTCAATATAGGTACTATGTTATTATGTATACATTTCTACTTTGATCGAGTATAAATCTTAATTTATCAACATTAGGTATAATACATAAGAAATATTTTCATACCAAGAATATCGCAACCTTATCTCAAAATTGAATTTTTTTGTCCGCTAGTCATTAATAATGTTTTTTCGCTTTGTTTTTACTCGTTCTTGCAAAGACAAAAGCAGTTTTACATTGAATTTTACCACGGAAGAGATATTATCTGTTTCGTGAGTTTAACTGTAATATTATTACTAAATTTTTTTTTGAAAATATTTGTAATTTTCTATACAGGAATATTTTTTATTCCGTGCACAAACTTTAACAAATTAAACCTAACCGAATTTTATTAAACAACTATTTTTTATTTTGATATGTCTTAGTACAAAACAATCAAGTTATCGTTAGCGAAAGATACTGATTTTGATGTCTAACTCCGCATCGCGCGGCGATGCGTGTGCGCTTAAGTACTGACACATCAGCTGTGCGCTCGTTCAATTCGCCGCCGTAGGTACGGCAGGGTATCAGTTCATTGACCATAAGGCGTTTTAAAAATTGGAATCAACCAAGTAGCTATTTACGATTCTCAATCAAAATAACAGATTCGCTAAAATTGTTAATTAAGCATAATTGCTTACCCCTAAATTTCACTAATCACTGTATTTTAATAATTGTTGAATGACCTTCGATGTTCATAATGTTACAGTTCCGCTCGCGCGCGCATACCGGCACGACGCGTCATGTGTATTCCTGCGTATGCGTATGACATGTTTTAAAGATATGGCTGTTACATTAAAATGTAGTAGTTGTAATATTGTTATTGACGAATTGCTGGCTTATGTT
The DNA here is from genome assembly GCA_958496365.1 of Subacronicta megacephala. NCBI lineage: Eukaryota > Metazoa > Arthropoda > Insecta > Lepidoptera > Noctuidae > Subacronicta > Subacronicta megacephala. The sequence goes on from OY292534.1 coordinate 8,893,494, forward strand.
CAGAATAAGATATCGATAATCGATGAAGAAAGCCTGGTCAGAATTTGTGTGGCGGCGTTTCGTGGTGATGAAATTGAAAAATCGAAATCGTTACTTTTCGAATCGTTACCGACTGGTAAACAAAAGCCAGTTCGTAAGGGACAAGGTAAAGAAAATCGTGCACTTAGTGACATTATCAGTGCCTTCAAAGCAGCGGAGCCTGACCTGATGCCGGTGTTCGTGGCTCGGAACCTGGAGAAGCTGCCGCCGATCACTTTTGATCACTTGGATGTGTCTGACCTTCTTAAAAAGATCATTCTGTTGCAAGATGAAATAAAGCAGATTAAAACGTCATATGCTTCAATCGAGCAATTAGAGGTTGCAAGGAAGGAAATCCAAGATACAAGAAACAAAGTGAGTGTGGTATCGGAACCGGAGGATATGACCATTAATGTTAACACACAAAAATGTGTCTATAATAAGCAGGATAGTACTGTGGATATGACGCTTTTGGAGCCTTTGGTGACTGGTCGACTTGCTGGCTATCGTGTCTCAAAATTTTTTTTTTTTTTATTATTTTCCATTTACGAGTTGACTGAGTTGCCTTGTAGGTCATAGTTATCATGCATAGTATTATTATTAATATACACTGTACCATACAAAATGTAAATGTGAGTACTATGTCGGTTTTAACTCGTATAACATTTATTTATATTAAAGATTTCTGAAAGTTTTGAGTATTTCCCATGACCTACGCAAATGTCTTGCTGATCTGGTATCGTTGTGCGTCGGGTCGTTGGGCTCCCTAAAAAATGGTTGAGCTACACGATGACTGATGTATGCGTTCCGTCAGTTAGGACAGGTCAACTCAAAGCTGGTATGGTTCTTTCTTCAAAAGGCCTGTTCAGATTTTGCCCTACATTGAACTCGCATATAATATAACTATTGTCTGGACTTTAAAAGAGACCATGATTCTCTGAGTTTGTTTCGACGTTTCTTCTCAGAGGTCGTCAGATAGGAAACGTCGACGCCATCTAGTTAAAAAAAATATGTAAAAAAAACGACTTGTAAAAGTGTCTTAAAAGATCTATTTACAGAAATAAATATCATTTCATTTCATTTCATTTCATTTCATTTCATTTGGATAGGTTCAACTCTCATGATATGCGTGGTTCGTCATCACCCAAAAGCATGGAAATTATGCACGGTCATGATGATAACATCCAAAATAACATTCAAAATGAGGGTACTTCCATACCGACGTCGCAACTCATGTTAGTGGCCGGAGGCGCGACGCAGTCAGCTGGGACCGTGAGTGTGGCATATACTCAGGTGATGACGTCACTGCAACAGAGCGATAGCGAGACATTGCAAACGGCTGCGTTGGGCGAACGGTTAATCGGCTCGTCAGAGGAATGTAAACAAACCGCTGCGTCCGTATTAAAGAAAGGATTATCCAAAGAACGGGCTGGCGATGGTCAGTGGACTGTGGTAAATTATCGGAAGTCTACTATTAAGTATCGTATGAGAGGTAAATTGGGTTCAGCAAGCGATTCTGTAGGCAATTTCATGGCGGCGGAGAAAAAAGTGCCTATTTTTATCTCAAACGTAAACGTCAATGTGAATGAGAAAGACATAGCCGACTATATCTTTACTAAAACAGAGGTAGCTGTAAAGTTGGAAAGAATATCTACGAAAAAACAGAACTTGTATAAGTCATTTAAGTTTTTTGTGCCAGAGGCTAAAATTCAAATTTTTTTAGATGAAAAATTATGGCCGAAGGGCATAATTTTTAGGCGTTTCTGGTATTATAAGAACCAGCATTCAGCCGGAAGTATAAGTTCCGGTGGCGGCCCAATACTACAGACTATTAAATAGAAATAATGGATAAAAATACGTATAAGTTGGTGAGCTTCAATTGTAAAAATGTGAAACGGTCAATAGATAGTATAAGGGACCTCTGTACTAATCACGACATTATTGCACTTCAAGAAACATGGTTATTACCAGAGGAACTTGCATACCTACACAGTATTAGTAGTGAGTTTGGGTGTACTGGCACGTCGGCGGTGGATACAACAGCAGGAATTCTGCGTGGCCGACCGTACGGAGGCCTAGCCCTTCTTTGGAGAAAGAGTGTTTTTAACAATGTGTCGTTGGTTCAGTGCAATAACCCGCGAGTGTGCGCTATTAAGATAGTGTTAAATGAAAGGGCTGTGTTAGTTTTTAACGTGTATATGCCCACTGATGCGCCAAATAATCTAGTGGAATTTACGGATTGCCTCAGTTTGGTGAGTGCTACTATAGATAGTTCTAATATTGAAAACTGTTACATTCTTGGTGATTTTAATGCACACCCGACGGAGAGATTCTTTACGGAATTGATGGGTTTTTGTCAGGACTTTGAGTGGAGCTGTATTGATGTTGAGTTATTAGGGCTAAACTCAGACTCGTATACTTTTGTGAGTGACGTACACGGCTCAAGAAGGTGGCTTGATCATTGTGTAGTTACTGAAGTGGCGCGTGACTCTGTTGTTGCAGCGTGGGTCATATATGATACATTGTGGTCGGATCACTTCCCGCTTGTTTTAGAATGTGAATTTGAGAAAGTTTGTGTTAAGCAATGTAATTCAAATTATGTAGAAAATAATGTTATATGGGGAGATAGAAGTCCTGAACAAATTCAGTCATATTCTGTGGCATGTCATAAAAAACTTCGAACTATTGATTTCCCTGTAGAGTTCCGAAATTGTTGTCGTAGAATTTGTAAGCAGCAATGTCATAGAATTGTGATTCATAATATGTATAAAGATATTGTATGTGCGTTATCTGAGTCTGCTGTGGTGGGTCGAGGGTGCAGTAAGCGTAAAAGAAGGAAAGTAGTGGCAGGATGGAATAGGCATGTTGGTGAGGCATACAGGGATGCTTCTTGTCTACAATTTAATGTTTCTAAGTGCATGACAATGACGTTCAGCCGGGCGCACAATCCAGTGCAGTATAATTATCGGATTGAGGGAGTACCAATTAAAAGGGTCACAGAGGTCAGAGATTTGGGGGTTCGGTTTACCACGAAATTAGAGTTTCGCGAGCACATTATAAACATCTGCAAAAAAGCATACAGGAACCTAGGGTTTATGCTGCGTGTGGCTAGAAGCTTCACAAATGTTAAAGCTGTTGTTGCATTATATAATGCTTTAGTTCGTAGTCAATTAGAATGTAATGCAGTCATCTGGGCTCCACATGAAACTAAATATAGTTTTATGTTGGAGCGAGTGCAAAACAAATTTGTTAGATACTTATATAAACAGAATTATGGGATATACCCGTTTTTCCCTAATAAGTATCCTACTTTATTCATTCTGGGTATGGTGGGGTACAATGAGCTTAGGGTTAGAAGAGAATTGGCGCTAGTCACATATGTTTTCAAAATACTGAGGGGAAAGGTACATAATATGGCAATATTAGAACGGGTGTGTTTATGTGTTCCGGATAAATATGTGTGGCGCCGACGACCACCGCCACTGCTGGCAGTTCCGCGCGGCCGCACGATGCTGGTCAACGAAGCGCCGCTCACACGCGCACTCCGCACTCTCAACATTATAACAGAGGAGGTAGACCTATTTTGTTGTTCTTTGAGGGAATTCACAATAAGAGCCCTATATGTTATTTGTTACAATGGAATATAATTGTTTTGTTAAATTAAGATATAATTAAGTAGCCTCAATATCGCATTGGGTTTAAGTACCTGTAATGATGTTGTAAGTTTGGTTGAATAAATAAATAAAATAAAAAAAAAAATGCTAGGCAGAAGTTTCGCATATGGGAGGACCTTGGAAAGCCATCAGCAGGACCCACATTTTCTGATATGTGTAAAGCTAAAAGGATCTTTAAGTCTCGGTTAAAGTGGTGTCAAACTCACGAGGAGCAAGTCAAAATGGATATTTTAGCTTCACATCATGTGAATAATGATTTTCGCTCCTTTTGGAAGCATACGAAAAGGTTGAGCAATAAGCCTGGCCTCCCTGTGTCCGTCAATGGTGTGAACGAGCCCGTAGGAATTGCTAACCTCTTCAAGGAACATTTTAGGATAAATTCACCACTGGGTCCCTGTGTCTCTGGACCTGATGCTGTTGATCGTGGTGTACTAGGAACAAGATTTACGGCCAAAGTTGTTAGAAGTGTCTTAAACACGATGTCTAGAGGCAAGTCTCCGGGTCACGATGGTCTCAGCATCGAGCATCTCAGGTTCGCAGGCCCTCATTTACCAAGAGTATTGGCAATGTTCTTTAACTTTTGTGTGAGTCATTCGTATGTGCCTAGTGATATGATTAAAACGATTGTAGTACCTATAATTAAAAATAAAACGGGTGATATTGCGGACTTAAAAAACTACAGGCCCGTTTCTCTGGCTACAGTGATTGCGAAAGTGCTTGACAGCCTGCTAAACAGACAACTAAATAATTACGTCCAATTGCACGACAATCAGTTTGGTTTTCGACACGGACTGTCTACTGAAAGTGCCATCTTGTCTTTAAAGTGGGCTGTCAGGTACTACGCAGATCGTAAAACTGATACGTATGCTTGCTTCCTCGACCTGTCCAGGGCGTTTGATCTGGTCTCATACAGTATTCTCTGGAGGAAGTTAGAGAAAGCTGGAGTTCCTCATGAGCTAATAAGCACTTTCAAATCCTGGTATGGGGGCCAGATTAATCAGGTGAAGTGGGACGGTGCTTTGTCAGAGCCGTACAGGTTGGAGTGTGGGGTGAGGCAGGGGGGGATTAGCTCATCTACGCTCTTCAATCTGTACGTCAATGAGTTAATCGAGGCGCTCAGCAGGGAGCGCGCAGGCTGTTATATTGATGGAGTTTGTGTAAATAACATCAGTTATGCCGACGATATGGCGCTGCTGAGCGCCTCGGTTTGCGGTCTTAGGAGGTTGGTGACCATCTGTGAAGATTATGCGAAGCTTCACGGATTGGTCTACAACGTCAGTAAAAGTGAGGTCATGGTCTTTGGTGTCGGCGGTCGATGTCCTGAAAGTATACCACCAATTAGGTTGAATGGCGTACCTTTAAAGAGGGTGTATACATTCAAATACTTAGGGCATGTATTGACTGCCGACCTCAGGGACGATGATGATATAGAAAGGGAACGAAGGGCGCTGTCGGTTAGAGCCAATATGATAGCTCGCAGGTTCGCACGTTGTTCTATAGAAGTTAAAAAAACATTATTTCGTGCATATTGCACTTCCTTTTACACGTGCAGCCTGTGGGTTATGTACACTCAAAAATCGTACAGCGCCCTTCGTATCCAGTATAATAATGCTTTCCGGGTGTTGATGGGGCTGCCCCGTTTCTGTAGCGCATCAGGGATGTTTGCCGAAGCTCGCGTCGATTGTTTTTACACTACGATGCGAAAAAGATGCGCCTCCCTGGTGCGCCGTGTGCGGGCCAGCCCCAACATTATACTGCGATGTGTCGCGAGCAGACTGGACTGCTTGTGTGTGAATCGCTGCTGCAAGCTTTCTGCTTCGGTATTGGGCTTGTAGCGGGGATTTGCATACTTTGCAGTTAATCTAGGTTAAGATTGTAGTGTAGGAATACTAACATAGTTGTTAAGATATATTGTTACTAACATTTTGAGTCCCAGTTACTTGTAAATAAATTATAAATAAATAAATAAATAATGTAGGTACATTTTACAGTCCCACACGATCCACACATGTGAACAATGCCACATTCATCGGCAAGATGTTGACTTCGCGGTGATTTAGAAGATTAGCGATTAGACGCGACGTCACGACAGACAGCGCGTGCGGACTTACCCCTTATGTTACCCCTGATGTGCGGAGGCGCCAGCCCGATACCGCGCTCCCCGGGTTCACCCCCGCTGTAGCCATAGGTTGCCGCGCGCTTATATTGTTATTATTATGTCCATATTTTGCAGATTTAAAGCCGGAAAAAATAAAAAATGTGTTCTATTACTGATATTGCGCAACAAAATTTTTTTGCGCACTGGTTAAAAGGAATCCTGTATTTAAACTTATGATAGGAATACTTACTAGAAGATAGATCAACACCCTTTGCTACATCCAACCTTAACATTTATTGGCTAACTTCATGTATGTACAGGAACTTAAGTCGCAAGTGAGAGGCAATGGCTCGATTACATCCCGGAAGTGCGACGTGTCCAGCTCTGAGGATGTTGCGGCCGCATTTAAGTGGATTCACCAGAACTTCAGCGGTGTTCACATAATGATCAACAACGCGGGCGTGTTTTACGGTGGCGGCATCACAGGTCGGTGATTTATGATGTTCGTAACTGTTCGCACCTTTGGGACGGATTGGCTAAATACCAACGTGAGGCGTTGGAGTTCATTGAGAAGAGAGCTAAAAAGCTAATCGGCAATGACGCACTTTGCAATGCAACTACAAAGCCTTGAGCGTCAGCCCAAAGTTGCATGTCTTTCTGTCTTTTACCGTTTAGGCGGTTACATTTCGGAAAGTGTGCTTCGGAACTACATGAAATAGTTCCACCATCCCTGTTCCACTACCGGACGAACAGAGCTACGGCAAGGCATCGCCGTTGCGTGGTGGAAGTGCCTAAATCTCGCAGTAAGCGTTTTGCCTCTACATACATATATAGTGCATACTGCTTTATTGTAGAACTCGCTGCCGGAATGTTTTTTCCCCGAGACCTACAATTTAGGTCTCTTCAAGACGAGAGTGAATACATTCTTTTAGACAAGTGCACTCCACCGTAGACCACTTCGTTGCTTAACATCAGGCAAGTCGTGGCCAAGCGCAAGCCTAAAAAAAAACTATTACTAATTTTACTTTTCCGTCCCTAAGTAATAGTAATCAATTCTGTATTAAGTGTGATTTTGAGACTTGAGTGAGACTGATATTGTGATAATTGTTCATAAGCCAGTTTGAATGAATATTAACCTTAAATCACTGTCTTTTTCTATTCATATATAGAAAATTTTCGAGGTTCCACCGCTATCACTCAACCCGGCCGGGTTGGCGGCGAATGCCACCGGGCCGGGCCGGGTTGAGAAACATACCGGGTTGCAATCTCTATTAGACGCCTATTACAGCGGTTGTTCGGGTTCATAGAAACTTGAACCGGACAAACCACACTAGTTTCAAACTAATGATCATTTGATCACCTGTTTTAGATGTAGGTAATGACTTGGTTCGTGAGGAGGATATTCTGGCGGTTATAGACATTAACTTGAAGGGCACGGTACTATGCACCAGACACGCCATAGCTTCTATGAAAAGCAATAACTTCGATGGGCACGTTATCAATATAAATAGGTAAGTGTTACATACGATGAAGAAGCATGTTCTTTGTTATACTTATTCCTAATTTAAATTTCAATATGCATTTTATTGGATGTACTTTCCTAGCCTACTACATACGGTCTATTTTGCAACGTAGTATTTGATTAAATATACTTAATCAATTTATAACAGTATCGCAGGCCACTACATCCCGATATCATCGAAGTTCAACGTGTACACGAGCTCTAAGCACGCCATCACCGGCTTCACTGGCGGACTGTTGAACGAGTTGTCGACTCATAAGAGCAAAATCAAAGTCACTGTAAGTGTTGTAGTAGTAGGTACTACTAGGTTACTTAGGTGGTATCGCGTCTGTATTTTCCGAAGGGCCTACTGATGATATATGATACTATATTTACCCACGTCAAAAGTAACTGGGTTGCCATGAACGAGTACACATCCAGACTAAGAATTTCATAGAAATCCCCAAAACAATTTTGCTTGACCAAGGAATCGATGCCAGGGCCTCAAGCTCGGATCGCGTATACAATCACCAGGCAACTAAGATTTACGAGACAGGGAACGACTAGGTGGTAGTGTCATCCAACTTTACAGACAAACGAGATCGAGTACATAACAATTAACACATTTCACATAAAATTATTAGGTCATAGGTCTTAATTTCTGTACTCTTGCTCTGTGATGACTATTAGAGCCTCTATAAACTAATTTCAGCATCGAGATTGCAACCTGCACTTTACAAGAGTACCTAAGCACAGTCAGCATCAGATATAATATCCGAACCAATGACGTATTTATATCACTGATCAGAACGTGGTAACTGTTCAAAATGAACAACAAAGTATAATATATCTCAATCACGGAAGAGATAATTATCTCTTCCGTGATGTCAATGACACAAGGTGAGTATATTTCAGAATGAACGCCGCCACACACGGCAGCTGTCATTGTAAGATGTATTTTGTCCCATATAAATAAAAACTAATGAATGTCTATATTATAATGAATAATTCGATCCTGACTGTACCAACCTACCATTTTATGTGACATGTACAGTCGCCAGCACATTAGGTTATTCAAAACTGTCAAATTTCTCCTAATGATAAACCATAAAATGTTGATAATTAAGTTCAAAATCAACTAAGAAAATTTGACATTTTGTTGTAACTTATGTGCTGGCCACCGTACCTATGAAGTTTGAGTAGGTTTATACTGTTTATACAATAGTGCGCAGAAGAAGTACCTAGAACATTAAATGATATTTATTATATCTGTAATAGTTCTTTTAAAGAAACTTACTTACAAGTCAATGTATTCTTTTTGTTCAACTTGTTTCGGTTCACAGAGCTTGTCACCGGGTCTGGTGCGTACAGAGCTCAACGGGGTGTCGGAGCTGCGGGACCTGCCCGCGCTGCGCTCTGAAGATGTCGCTGACGCCGTACTCTATGTGCTGTCCACGCCTCCCAGTGTCAACGTACGTCAATCATAACATACCATCACGCCTGTATTCCCCGAAGGGTTAGGCAGAGGTGAACTAATGTACACCCACATTTCGCCGGTATGTTTAAGTCCCATGTAATAGGGGGCGAGCCTATTGCCATGAACCGGGCACAAATCCAGACTCCGAGCTTCTACTGTGAATTTCATAGAAAAACCCAATAACACTTTGCTCGACCTGGGGATCGAACCCAACACCTCTAGCGTAGCAGTCGCGCTATGGCCCACTAGACTACCCAAGTAACACATAAAAGCTGTATAACGGCAGACTTACAGCATTTTTGTATCCTTTTAGCATTTTGAGTTAGTTCTTTAATAGCATTATAAACGTTTATACGGCTACTGTAAGTCTTATTTGGGCACAAATTATACAGCTTTAGATCCTAAATAGGGTCACAACATTTGTTTAATCGCATCACAGGCGCGTTATATTAGCATTATTGTGATTAATGATGTTGCCGATCGCATTACAGAAGCATTCTCACGGTCACGGAAGTTGCCGATCGCATTACAAAAGCATTATACTGGAAATATTATTGATAATGAAGATGTTTATTGCAATATAAAAGCATTAGAAAGTATTAAAAGCGTTATTGGAGCTATTTAAGTGTTCACATGTTAGAACTTAAACGAAACCTTCCATCATTGCAAAAACATCTCTAATGGTATAGTACAAATTTTATAATCCAATTAATGTAGTAATTTCATTTCTTTGTCTCGATATAATATGGACGAATAGTCGGTCAAAATTGAGTGAGAGATACCATAACTGTTTACAAAATTAATCTGGGTACCTAAGTTAATTTTGTTCTGTCATGCCTTCAAACATTACTGCGCAATCTAGTTTACTGTAAATGTCCATATGAGTTTCATTGAAAATTTTCACGCGCCTTCGATATATTGTGGTTTTGATATAAAACATTATAAAAAAGTATGTGTGAAGTAGCCAAAAAAATATTTGTATTCCTAATATAGAACGAATTTAGCAAAATTAACATAATAATATTGGTTGAGTAGCATTAAATTAAGTTATATCATTATAATACAGGTCTTTTGCTTTTATAGATAGGTCCGAATGATAATATTTTTAGGTTATAACATATTTACAAAATGGTGTCGGTACATAGCAGCCCGGTGAGCCTTTAAAAAAGATAATTAATGCAGCAGGAGATATAAATACTCACACCTGAACAATTATTAAGCCACAAGCCCGAGAGAATATGTTTGGTAAACCACTGTAGTGCCATTGTCTATATAGTAGTTCTATATGGGTTCACCGGTATCCTAAAAGAATCGATGTAGTCTGAAATAGTGTCATTACTTGAACGCAATTTTGGGGATCCTTGGGCAAAATCATAAATGAATCAACCCATACATCATTTTCGCGAGATCTTTTAACGCTATTTGATTAATATTCCTTTCAATGGCCCACCTTCATAAATTTTCTCAAATGAAGAACATTTTACATATTAATCAATATCACTATCATCTTCACTTTTGTTGGACCTCTCAGGTCTTACATTTTCAGCATCAAACGGGTAGTCCGTTTTTAAATAAACAAGTTTTTGTTGAATATTCTCATTACCTAATGGCAATAAAATATTTATTGAAACACAAGGTTTCCATATCGATCGTATTTCTCATGTTGACAGGTCCTACTTGATTTTGGTGACCTATGGAACCTTCTTTAATATCCTATTTTAATATCCTCAATATGGCCGACAAAAGGTTTAACAAATACAGTAAAATGAATTTATATACAGCTTTACGCATTACAATAACTCACGTATTAACTCACGTATTTAATTAAACAGCTGTTAGTTTTACAAGAGAACTCAGTTCACCTTTAAAAATGCAGGCATTACATTGAGTCACATTTATGCTGTTCAGCAGCACTAGGCATTAACTTACCACTTATAAGTGCTACTACACAACAAAGTGCACTAAGAACAACTCAAAGCTGTATAACGGATTAACGGTGCATTATAGTGGTAAAAGTTGATGCTAGTTAGCAGCATTAGGCATTATCTTACTACTTAAAAATGCTATTATAGATCCAAATGCACTAAAAACAGCTGAAAGCTGTACAGCTGCGTTGTGGTTTGCTGCACTAAAACTAAAGGCTTTACAAAAGCATTTTGGTATGCCATTATCCAACCGTTTTACAGTGTAAAGCATCATAATGGTTTTGAAATGCTAATATAAAGCGTCAAGATGCTCCGTGAACTTACATATGAGTTTATACGGACCTTAAGTTCTACATAAGTTTACTATTCGTTTCTTAAAATGCTTCCTGTGTTACTTGGGTAATGAGGCAGTCAATCACATTACGTAAATCACAATTAATTTATTAATAGCAAATGGTATCTACGCCACACATGACACATTTTTATCATTTATCATTATCATTTTCGTTCGAACTAAATAACACAAATTTATTAGGTTAATGAATACTAAATTATTTTTTACATGAAAATAATAAAGCACTAAAACTTTTGCTTTTGGACATTGGCACTGTTTTTGGCAATGATGTATTAGTCTATTATAACAAACACTAGAAGGTATGTTACAGATATAAAATGGCAATCAGGCTTATTGAACAAAAATATTTTTTTTTGCAGATAAACGAACTAACAATAACATCAGTGACAGAAATGAGACTGTAATTTATGAAGTATTATGTAAGCTGACATCGCCGGCAACACCTAGTACCTATAACATAATTTATTGTATATCACTCTTATGGCACGGGAATACAAAATTACACACTACAATATCTACTAGATGGAAGAATTAGAGAATGAAGATGAGGCGAGGCCTAGCATGCTGGTGCCGAACTGAAGCAGCGCGCGGAGGACGTCCATCTTGAAGGTCCAGAACGGAGACTGCGACGACTGCGATGATGTCTTCGTCTGCGTCTGTGCAAGATAGAACACGTCACACAACACAAACTTAAGAGCATTCATATAGTTTGGCGATATTATCTCAACCAACCTTGATTGGCCAAATGGTTTTTTCCCATGTTCTTGTTTAGATCAATTTTATTAGCGACCGTAGTAGTTCGTTCTTATAATCGGTGTGGTTTTTTTGCATTATATCTACGAGTATATGATTTAGTACGATATTATTACTTACTTAATTTCCTTACCTATCTGTTATGGAATAAAACAAATATCCTATAGTCTTTGCATTTATTATAATACAACTTACCTATGATGAATAATAATAATTAAGGTTAAATTAACTATTGTAAGTAGGCACAATAAATTATAAAATGATACTAACGTGAATTTCATGAAATGGAAATCAGTAGGTAGTATACTTAGCTAACGAAAGTAAATTAACATTATCTACATTTACTTAGTTGCGGATGGTATATTATGGCAAATCAATTAATTTTAGAGAGTAATGAGTTATGAAAATAAATCTCTGGTACAAAAATAATGTTTGATCGATCATTATTAAAATGAAAAATAATAAGGAATAAGGTCATTGTTATAAAATAAGTCACATGAACTGGAAAAGTGATTTTCTTGGATAAGCTATAAAATGTATCGTAGGTATCTATCGCCAGCTGCCTCCAGAGCTTGTTTTAGACATTTCTCCGAGTAGTCCCATCAGGAGACTTGCGAAGAAACCTGCAGAGTCTGCCATCTTCGTTCCATTCTCCTCATCTGATCCTGATGCGTCCGGATCAGCTCCCTACGATTTTATAATTAAAGAAAAAATATGTACACACGGCTACACATCAACCTTTACAAAACCAGTTTAGACTGGACTCCCATTATTAAGCGTTTCCGCCTAACTCAAGACCAGCCTATACTGGTTTTATATAGCTTGATGTGTAGCCGTGCGTACATACGCATTATTACTATCTTGCGGTGATGATAAATTATTCTATAATAATACAATGCATAATATAATGCATTATTATATCATATATAAGTCTATAACTAAGATATACCAATGACTAAGTAAATTTGAGGTTACACTTACCGCGCTTGTGCCTTTTACTAATTTTGATATAAATCTTCCAAAAAAGGCACCATTATTTTTCTGAAATTAAATAATGTACATTATAATGCAAACACTAGATATCAGCGAATAAAATAATCAAGCGTGATGCCACATACCGCTCCACCTCCAGTGATTGTGTCCAAAGATGTCAGTAGATAACTTGCAATTATCTCACCTGGGTTCTCTTCACCTTCAGACTTAAAATAAAAATAAAGAACTGTACTGTTTTCGAAATATTTATCAACAAGTCCTTATATATTCAAACAAAATGTACACTTACCAGTAAACCAACAAAGAGGCCTAACCCAGTTGCTATAATAGCATTAATATCAACTCCATCTCCCTGAAAATTATTATTTGTTAGTGATGTTTAAAGTATCCAGATAGTTATGAACTAAGTATTTACGATCAGTAATTTAGACCATGTTTATTAATAACTTACGCTTAAGCTTGCGACTATTCCACCTACTGTTGCCAGTAATGTACCCAGGTCCGACTCACCGTCCTGTTAAACATGATATTTTAGTGTTACATTTGAACAGAGATAGTATACAGAACATCTGTTAATTTTGACTTACGCCACTGAGTCCCGCGAGTAGGCCCAAAATTCCACCACCCTGACCGTCTCCTGGAGGTGGTTCATCATAGTCAGAATCATTATCATCATCGTCATTATCGGCGTTGCCGCTAGAACCGGATTCTTGTTTAGACTTAGAACCACCATGTTCATTGCTTTCTTTTTCCATACTTTCTTCTGCTCCATTATCTTCGTCCGAGTCTTCAAAACTGCTCTCAGTACTTTCACTATCTTCAAGTTCTAGTTTTTGAAAGGGAGGAGGCTTAAGGTCTGCACCATAGTCAATATCTATTACATTGTCTGCGGTATCTTGACGTTTATGTATAATACGTACTTGGTTGCGGTTGATACGTACTAGATCTTGTATTAACTTTTTTAACACTATGTTGTTGATTTTGGCCTGTGGATTGATAGATAGATTCTCTTAAATAAAACGCTTTTGTAATTTCTTAGTCAGTGCGTAGCAAAACGGTTTGTGAAAACAAAATTAAACTTACCTTCGGTGCTTCAGTGCATAAAATCCGTGAAAGGTGCATCACACATTATATTTTTTATACGTAGATAATCACTACACAGAAAAAAAATAATGTTGTAGTCTTAACTATTTTAATCAAACCAATCAATCTGCTCGTGCATAAATGTGTAAAATTGTAAAAATGTATACTCATCGGAAGCATAATACCTAAATACTTAATCAAGTTTTATATACAGACAACTAATGGTAAGATGACATTTTTTCACTATCCTCTTTCTGGATATATCCCAGTGAACCAGATTATTTTTCTAATACACCTTATGCAGATTTTTGTCAAAAATTTCTTACAGTAGGATGTTTGTCCAAACGCTACGGCAAGTGTATCTAGCCCCGAAAGTTATATAAAGCAATATTTGAGTGCAGATGACTGTGAAGAACAAACTAATAATTAAGCTAGAGATGAACCACAGCTCAAACATGCACAATAGAGAAGTCAACTACGTCAACTACTCACTTAGGTACGTACCTATTAAAATCGATTAAATCTAGGTAGTTTACTCACATTAGTGCCGGAAGAAGAAGGAAACAGAGCGCTGGCTAAGTTTAATAGACTGAATATATTGCTCCCGCCGGTCGATGCAGGCGAGTTTTGACGATCATCGCCGAAATCATCATCATCATCATCATCAAGATCATCACTGTTTTTGTCCGAGTCTGCCGCCGTTGTGGATGTTGAGCTGAACTTCGTAATATCTCTGTTAGTTGAATTATTGTCGCTGATATCTTTCTGCAAATTAGGTAGGTAGGTAATTTAATTTTTAATAGGTACTAACATAAAATCAGTAAGAAACCTAACAATAAAATTCATCATTTCTCATTGAACTTGAAAGAAGAAATAGTAGACTATTTCTCCTTTTTGTCTTCCTTTTAGTTACGATTTGTAGAAGTTACTTTTTTCATTCAATGAAATTATTACATTGCAGCTTATGCTTCCTGTAAGGTTTAAAATAAGTAGGTACCTACCTACTAACACTCCCTGTTTATAAAGGAAGTATTGCAAAATGTTATTTAAAACCAGTTTAAGTTAAATGGTTGCGTTTACCGATATTATATAAGTTGGTAAAAGAATCACGGTAAGTACCGTGACCTTCACTGAAGTGGTACAGACATCATGGTCTCTCGAAAAAAGAAATTTTGCATTTCAATATTTTGCGCTACTAAAACAGGAGTAGAGGAAGTTTTCACCTAGGTACCTACCTGAGCAGAACTCGCCAGCGCGGTTTCCTTAGAATCAAGCTGGTTGTCAGTGAATCCTCTCCGCCGACGGAACTGGCTGACCGGCACGCTAAACGCGTCCGCCATCAGAGAAAGGGCCAGAAACACAAAAAAAGCGCGTCCACGCGCCATTGTTCAATAACCAGCGCCCTAGGTACACTGAAATCACTTCACCAACGTAACTATCTAAATATTTTTACTGACAATTAAAAAAACTTTACTCACGATCAAGAATGTTGTGAAACCCGTTTAATTAATAAGTAAGTACATAATGAATGGAAAATCCATTTGTAAAATTAATACATATTATTGTACCTATTATTTCGTAATGGACTTGTCTAAGTAGGTTCACATGATACAATAACATATATAATACAAGAATTACGGCTGGCGGTTCCTTTTCGTCTTCCGTATAATTCATCTTCCGTCGGTAGATCTATACGTTTTCCGCATTCGGTTTCCGCATGATTCCAAGTCAACCAAAACAACCTACTTGTTACCAAAAATTATTAGGATTTTAAATATTGTTGTAAAGGTAAAACTACCCAGCTCTTCATAATTACCTACACAATGCGTAATGTAATGTAAGACCATTAATTAACTTTAAATACGTCAGTGAATAGTTAGGTGTTTTTGTAAACTTTAAGTAGGTGGGTTGTTGCTTTGTTAGTATTCTAATGAAACGTGCTATGCAAGGAAGACACATTTAAAAGTCAGAAAAGTGTCCTGCACGGGATTGAAGAAAGATTAGGATTTTATTACTTAATAGTTAAAATAGTTAACTACAGGTACATTAAATAAAGCAAATGGCACATACCTCTGTGACTAGATGTGTTCGTAGCAATAAACATTTGCTGATTGGTTCGGAAAAGGCTCCAAAGAATTTCTTATAACAAAACTGAGTTCCTGTCGCGTAGCTACAGGCTGATGCTTTTATTTTTATTTATAAATACTGGATTAATTATTGTTGAAGGAGTACCGAATCATATTATAACTATTATATGTGTATGTACCTATATCAAACCCATCAAGCGCTATATTGTAGACACAATGCAAAATCTATTGTTTTGCCCTCATGGGACTACTACATGCATCAGTGAATTAACACTAGCGGTTCCCTACGGTTTCACCCGCCGTTTCTGACATTATTCTTTATGATCGGCTCCTTGGGGTTGAAGTGTGATATTAAATAGTTTAAGTTATTCCTTAAAATCAGCTATCTGTCAGTGAAGTCCCATAAAAATCGACACAGCCATTTTGGAAATACGCCGGAGCACACAGACAGATTTTTTGTTACAAATACCATATAATTTATCGTATCAATATTGTATTTAGTAAAGAGCTTTTCATATTACAAACCGAAACTTAAATCTTATTCAAATGTTTTTAACCAACATGAAAAGGGATGAAATATTATTATTACGACAAGTAGAGTTCATCGCAAAGATGGTAAATATTTTTGATTAGGAATATCTACCTATAAATTATGTCGTATGTTTAGTTACTTTCGTTTAAGTAACAAAAATATGGTAATATTTTTTTACTTACGGTGGATCGTCTTGCCATGGGCACAAAATTTTTATTTTTATGGTTTTTCACAAATTGTACGTTTACAACACATTTTGGGGTCATGGCAGTAGAAATTGCGATATTAACTATAATATTCATTACTATACTAAAACTTTTGCTTCGAAATTGTTATCGTAGCAAATAGTAGTGTAAAATAGAGAAATCTGGCAGAATTGTTAAGAATAGAATGAGTTATAACCTTTGCGAAAAACAAAAATAATAATTTAGCGTCCAAGGCGAGTAAGAAATCATATTTTTTTACGCCATCGTGCAATCTGCGACGGCCAATCTGCTGAAGCACTCCGTCAACCACACTATAATATTTATAAACTCCGATAGACAAACAGCTCTCTAGGCCCTGAATTCGAACATTACTTTGTCGAAACTAGTGGATCACTCACTCTTGCATGGCTCGGCTTGTCGCTAGGTATAAGGAAAAGAGTATAGTCTAAGATGGTAAGTTGGTTAGAACTCGCCGATGAACTAGCTAGCAAGAGCGCGAGCTAGTGGTAGGTACCTACGCAGCAGGGACCCGAGCGCTGACGATATTCTGATGAAATGCAACTCGACCATCTGGGACTCTCCAATTCGCAAGTGAACGCCAGATCAAATGTATCTAACAAACAAATTCTAGTCACCTACTATAGCAGTATGCTGTTTAACTTGTTTATTATTTTTATAACAAAAAATAACAGGGACAGCCTGTATATTGGGGCGTGGTGTCGCTCAGTGGAAGGTCTCTTCGAACATCGGCATCAGCGTTCGTCGCCCACCGTTCCGCTTGCGCCACCCGAGTTGCCAAACGATCACGACATTCACAACGCACTTCCTTCTGGCCATGCGGCCTTTACAAATATATACTTACTCTCTGTGTATCAAGCACTTCCTTCACTGTAATTTATTCTTAGGTTGCGCCAGTCCATTTTAGGTACAAATGTATCTGATCTAATGATATTTTTATGACTGTTTGTACGGTGCAGCCGTACAACATATTTAGCTATCTCAGCAATTTGTTTGTATGTAACACGCGGTTGATCCGCGTCATGAACAACAGTTCGCGATCTGACCGAATCGGAACGGGCTCCACCAAACGTGCTCCGCGGCAACTTTTAGTGCCAAATATAGCTATTCATTTCCATAAACATTATTTTTTGACCTTCCGGCACGGCCAACAGTTTGAGATTGTAGAGAAAATCAAAACTCGCTGTAAACGGATTTGGTTGGATCCATACTTGATTGGTGTTTAACTTCATCCGCTAACCATATGCTATTATAATATTATATTTGGCTATCAAGGAAATAAAAGTAAACTGATACCCGAGCAAGAAGAAGGCCCTTAGAAGCCTCAGAACTATAACTATTCTGACGCCTAAACCAACACTTACCTACCTATTTTGTGCCTAATGTGTCTGTGTAAATATTATCAGATTTTGTGTATTTCTACCACGGATTTCTACGTACCTGCATAATGCTTATTATAATATGCAAATAGATCATAATATTTCGATGGAGGCAATGTAGATTAAAAAAATAACTTCAATTTAATTAATTATTTATTAACAATTCCACATAATTATGATGTAATATAATATATGCAACAAATTAATAATCAACACTTCATTGATAACAATTAGCTATCGATTCACACGGCATAATTATTTACAATAAGTTAATCTACAAAACGGGACAAAACCATTCTAGATACATTAAGATAGTCATCATGATTTTTATATAATTATTTATTTTAAAACGTCTATAGATTAATAATGATTCAAGCGTAGAAAATTGATAGGAATATAAAGGTGCTCCCTCACTTAGAGCTTTCGCCTGTAATGTTAACATTTCAGATCCGATTTTGAACATTACAATACTGACTCCCTGACTTTATTTATTTATTATTATTATTCCTGACTTGACGAGCACTCGCCTGTAATGTAACATTAGATTAGATTTTGAGCACCGAGTTGAGTTGAATCTTGCACTGTAATGCTCGAATCTGTAATGCTACATTTCAGGCGAATGTTCCAGGTGAGGGAGGACCTTAATGTTAAATATGAAATTAAATAAGTAAGCATATTTCACAGCAAGGTGTGTTACATTGATTTACGTACAGCCCACAAAAGAGAGATTAGTTAATTATTCCGTGTTCCGCTCGAAGGTTAATTAGGTATATAGACCGTAACTTTAGGGCATAGATCAAATATATTTTGATTTATGCTATAAAGCAAGGGAAGGCAACTATGTTGTTTATCCGGGTATGAGTCCGAAATACCCTCCAAAAAACCAGGTACCTATACAGATAGCAAACGAAATAGCTGCGCCTTGACAAAATTTTGATAAGTATTAGGCAAGTATTTGTAAAACAATCTACGTGTGCCTTTGTTTCTTTAGTGAAGGAAAATTCGACTGCGGGCAGGATTCGAACCTGCGTCTTCTGGTTAGGTACACCAGACGTTATGACCAAGTTTGATTCTCAACCGACATGACTTATTGCTTTACAGAAACTACGATATAAAGCAACAGATGTCACTGACGTCAACGTAACAGACGTAAAAAAATGCGAAGACGAATTCTACCTGGGGCGGGTGGGACTCGTGGTGGATTAGCGGTCATAGCGTCTGTTGTACCCACGGAAGAGATAATAATTATCTCTTCCGTGGTTGTACCTAATCAGAAGACGCAGGTTGGAATCCTGCTCGCAGTCGATGTTTTCCTTAATTATAGTATCTTTATAATCTTAGCATGAAAAATGTATAAAAAATACAAAAAGATAATATAAACGTACCTAAGTGTCAAAAGCAGGTTGTTACCATAAAAACTGTTTTGTATGTCGGCATCTAACAACACAACTTGTTTTCGACGCAACGCTTACGTACTTACCAAGTAATTTCCAAATAAATAGGTAAGTATTGCGTGTGTGATACGTAATTACATTATCATACTTTGCAAAAACATTAATGTTTGTATGCCTAAGTTGATTGTAAATATTTTTTGTTTTGTTTACTTCTTGTCGTATGAAATATTTATCATAGGCAGGTTGATTATGATGAGGCAATCTGGTCAGGGTGAAGAAAGGGATGGATGATTTCAAGGCCGCGACTTATTTTGCCGTCACACTATAGATAAATTCGGTTATAAATAAGACAGCGTACAGCTAGTAGGATTTTTGCCGCCAAGCAAATAGAAATGAGATCTCTGTTAGCTTTCACCATTGTGGTCATAGATATTGTACCGTATTTAGGATACTCGTAACCGTCTTTAACCTATGCGCCTGAAATATACTTCCTTAGAAATAAATACACTAATTGCCAGTCGAACCCTGCTAAATGGTCAGGCACAAGTAGTTTTCATTTATTCCGTCCCGACTGAGGCGTCAGTACGTGGTGGTCGCAACCTCTCCATGAGCGGTATGGCAACACCGACGAGCTCGTCCCACGCGGCGAGGCGGCGGCACGGGTCGCACAGGCAATCTTCTACGTCTCCTTCTTCGAAGCCTAGATCCTCACCTGTGACGTCACCATCTTCATGCTCGATGCTTGACCTGCGACTGACGCGCTTCGGACCCGAGGTGAAGCAGGTAGAGTCACACTCTGAGGTAAAGTTGTTATTTTCCATATCGAATGTTACCTGGAGATTGATAGGGTACAAATATTTTATTTGCCCTGGTGGTTTTTTTTTATTTAAGTTGTTTCTTACCGAATGGTTCAGGATAATAATGTGAATATTATTTTATACAGTTTTTATTAGGTAGACTAGAATACCTCTTGAACGCCAGAATACTTGATAGTGTACATATTATTATATACTTTGTTTGTCATTTTAGTATTAACTTACGTGATGTTTGGCAATACTTTGATCACTTGCACATTGATCTCCTATTTTAGACGCTTCACATGCAGCAAACACTGATTCGTCATCTATAAAAGCAATTATTATTAATTAAATAAACCAGCAGAAAAAAATAATAATAGTAAAAATAAAAAATTACAAAAGATCTTTGACCCCGACGTGATTTGAACACGCAACCTTCTGATCTGGAGTCAGACGCGCTACCGTTGCGCCACGGAGTCGCTTGATAGTTGAGCGAAAGAGGGGAACTTTTAAAGGCATCGGCTTTCTCGTTAGTAGGGACTCGACAACAATAAGGAAATACTGAAAATACCACCACGCCCCACGTCCGAAGGGTAAGCAGAGGTGTACTTTTGCACACGCATAGTTTGGTGTAAGTTATTTTTAAAATGTATGTACATAAATGGGGTGAACCTTGTACTTATTTATTGGTTTACTACCTAGCTCTCCGCTCGCGGCGTCGCCCGCGTGAAGTACCTATACAGTTTCTTGTAATTTTACGGGATAATGTATAGCCTATGTCACTCAGGAATAATGTACCTAGCTTTCTATTGGTGAAAGAATTTTTCAAATCAGTCCAGTACTTTCAGAGCCTATTAAATGAAAACATACAATCAAATCTTTCCTATTCATACTTAAATCATAGTGTAATAAAATCTATTCATTACACTATGCTTATATTACGTAGTTTAGACTAGTTATAATATTTTGAAGTTTCTAGTTGCATATTTCTAAGTTTTTTTTAAAAATGGTGCCTCTAGTCTTTCTATACTAACACCACTGTCTTAAGTGCGATTGCTACGCTATTAGTGGTCTTGGGTTGAATTCTCAGGTCGAGCAGTGTTCTTGGTTTTTTTTATGAAATTTTCAGTTCATCTCGAAGTGTGGATTTGTGCCCGGTTAATAGCAACAGGCTCAGCCCCCATTGTATGGAAACTAAACAAATCGGCGAAAAGTGGATGCATGTACACACGGTTACAAAACTCCAGTATAAGCAGGCCTCGTATTGTGCGGAAAGCGTTTACTGTGCGAGGTCACTCGATACTGGATTTGTATAGCTTGATGTGTAGTCGTGTGTACATCAGTAAGTACACTCTTGAGTCTTGCTATACCATCAGGTATGGTGTGCAACACAATACCTTGTTACGTACGGGTACACGTCGAGCTCTACAAATCCGATTTAAGCTGTTATCTCATTACAACAATGAGATATTATATATTATATGTATTACTTAAGCTGGAATGGCTTGGCCTGTAGACAACATTAGTAGGTACATAAGGT
>OY292534.1:10273290-10367291 GCA_958496365.1 Subacronicta megacephala
ATTAGTGTCGTATATGTTTCACAAAATAATTAGAAATTTATTTTGTTTACTCATTTCGATATTTATGTATTAAAACACTTAATTAAACGATTTTATCACCGCGATAGTTCGGAACGGCTAACCTCCGACAGGCTTAGTTATTTCGAACAAACTGTACCGTGTGTACAAACCATGACGCGCACATTGGCTGTGGTAAGAGATCACACGAAATTAATAATCTTAACAATAACAAAGTATTTGCCCTCGAATATCATCCCAGATAACTGAGAGTATTGGTCGCTAGGTCCGTTGACTTTGGGTCAACCCATCAATCCATGTCAATATTTTATTGCCGTTATCCTAAAACACTCACTCCACTGTTAAAAAGCCATCATACTTCCCACTCCCCCCTCTACCTTAACTGCAACTCTATTTATTTCTGCGTTTTTTCAGAAGGACAGTAGTTTTTTCTGAAACCAGTTTCATTTACTACAATATTCATATTGAACAGGCCTAATTAATTATTAAATCTTTTATAAAGTAATTAATTAAAGCTATCTACATTTGTATGTTTCTCTTATAATCTTGAAGACTCTAATAAAAATACTTTTTTATTTCGCTGAGTGTTCATTTTTGGCTTGCTACTTCAATATTCTCACTAGAGCAAACGACGAAACACGTAAGATAATAAAGGCCAATTAAAACAAAAAATCTTTCATTAGGTTTGCTTATTATAGGCAATTCTGCTGCCATAATTGTTATAGAAACCGGCCGTTAGTGAGGGATAACAAACAAAGACCAAATTACCGGTATATAAACTTAACAAAAATACGTATTACCACAGCAATGCTTCACCTGCCATTAATTATATCAAAACAAGACGTTACAATTCAAACAACGATTGTTCTTAAAATATAAAGTAGAATATTAAGAATTAAAAATAGAAAACCCAAAGTAAGCAGTTGGAAACATTTTAATATCAAGACAGAGCAGGTAATATCATGCTATTATGCAAAAGAAAGTCAAATATGCATTCATTTGTGTGCTTGTGTGTGTGTGTGTGTGTCTGTGTGTGTGTGTGTGTGTGTGTAAGACTGTGTGTCTAATATAGATAAGTTATTATAAGTTGCGATACTAGTAACCCCAAGCTAGATAAATATTGTAAACATATTCCCTATACAAATAACTGGACTTACAAAATGTAACCCCGCGTTCCAACAGACGACAAAACATGTTGCAAACAGCTACGTATCCCACTCACTCTTTGAGAGTTAGAAAGAGTAAGATAGATGTTTGCAACATGTTTTGTCGTCAGTGGGAATGCGGGGTAACCACACAAAATAGGACAGGTACAGAATTCGTTCCCCACTCGTGTTAATACTAATTGATTTCTCAGTTAACTAAATTACTGGGAAACTAAAAAGCTGAGGGACCGGTTTTAGTAATTCGTTATCAAGGTGATTAAATAGAACACAAAAATGTTGCAACTAAATTAATAGATATGACTCGAGTTTAGAACAGCGACACTTGTTCCGAATTTGATGAACTTCTCAGAACTGATAAGAAATTATTTGACACAGTAAATATTTGTGTTTTTTTTTAAATTTCTCGTAATTTCATTAGTCATAATCATCAACAATCCATTTATATCCAACTGCCGAACACGCGTATCCTCACACGCCCTCCAGAAAGTCTCTGAGTCATGCAAGTTACCTCAAGTTGTTTTTCCTTCACTGTTTTCAAGCTAATGATAACTAATTATTCATACGCACAGCAAAAAGTTAAATGTGCGTGCCTTGTATTGAAACTTGAGACCTGAGACTTGGCTGTCCTATCATTAGAGTATTTATTACGATTTTTGCTAAATTAGTAAATAAAAAAACCCGGTTGCATACTACACAATAAAGATGATGTTATCTCCCCTAATTATGAACCAAACAAGACAATGATAACACCACGTCATGCACGATTGAATATTTAAATTTTCAATGAATTCTCGTCATAACTATTACCCAGTTATAAAATTAGTCACAATGACATTACCATAGTCAACTGGTCGATCCTAGACATCCGGCGGCTGGTACTGGACAAGGATCTCTTGAGCGGCACCATGTCTTGATCCCATAACTACCAGGGACGCAGAAAGTTGTAGGACTTGTATTGTGTTTCAACATAATCGTTTAAAAGTTATGTGTTTCTAGTTTGGCACTCCCAGTACATTGAACAATTTTTTGTTAAATTATTGACAGATATATATTATTATCGTAATTGTTGTGCAAACCGTAACCCTATGAATTGCCAATACAGTTCGTGTAATATAAGTACGCCCCTCTCAAGCTTGTCTTTCGGAATGGATGCGCCAATTGCATAAAAATGTGCAAATTGTTTTCCAAATTGAAAATAATCGCGAATGTCAGAATGCAGCAATAAAACATTTCGTTAATGCAACAAGCAGTCACCGCCGTCCAGGAACCTCCCACCATTTTATCGTAAAATTATTATTACAGCGCACCCACTCTCGTGTAACTTACAGAGGGTTCATTAAAGTTACTCGTACTGTACTAGGAACACATAATAAAAGCAAAATAAAAGAATTACAGCTCCAAAGTGCGATATGCACTTGTCATGTTTAGTGCACATAGAAAGACAATGTATAAAAAAACTTAGGTATTAACAGTTGTAACTTCGTCGTCTATTAGTCAAATAAGCTTTAAAACAAGAGCAAGTAAGGCCAAGAAAATCTTAAGCAAAATAGTCGACTATTTATTTATAAACATCGACTAAAAAGAAATTTCCAAGTAAGTATAGCCTACCTAGGCTATTTTTTGAGCATAATTATTATCAAAACAATACACCAATTTTTTTTTACTACCAGGAAAACATAAATTGGAACAAGACTCACCATGGTATTGAAGAAAGGATGATTGAGTGCATCAAGAATATCAAGTCTTTCACTCGGTTCCACAACAAGAAGTCGCCTAATTAAATCTTTTGGGTCATCTGAAAACATAATATTATGATTCAATTTAAATACTGAAATCAGGTCTCATCTTTGTATCCTTCACATCCATGGTCACTGGTAGACTGGATAATGTAGAATTGGAAACTTTACGTTACTTAATAAACATCAATAAATCGATAAACCGTAAAATTCACTTATGGCTAGATTAAACCCTGTTAGTAAAATGAAAATGTTTTTTTATGAAGATATATTGCTGAGTAATTTACCCGGGATTTATATACAATTGGCGAAATGCGGCTAAGTGTCGGTTAAGTTACGGTTAAGATAGATCGACTAATATAGAGAAAATAATTCCTAACTAACCTGAAATGTCCACCCATTCAGGGCTTGTGAAGGAGTACTTCCCCTCCATGATGTTCCGGAGCATCACCATCTGTTTGCGATGCCAGAATGGAGGACAACCAACTAGTCTGTGAACACCCCATGTTTAATGTTAATAAATTCCACTCAGCTATCAAATGCATGATTAATAACTTCATTCAACACCAATTATTTATCAGAAAATAAAATAAAATATATTTTAGAAAACTGATAGAAAAACAACGTAACGTGCCTATGTGAACTATCACTTCACTACTTATTATTACAAAACAAAGTCGCGTCTGTCTGTAAGTCTGTTCACGATAAACTCAAAAACTACTAAACGGATTTTCATGCGGTTTTCACAAATAGACAGTTATTCGTGAGGAATGTTGAAGCGTACAATTTGTTAAGGTTTTGTGTAAATTGGTAGAAATATGACGATAATTGTGTACAATAATCGTGCGAATCAGGGGCAAACCAAATATAATTAATCAAATAAATATAATTCATTATATTTGAGTTTGTGTTCATTTTTACCCAGTCACCATTAAGTTTTTAAATGTTAATATTAATGGATTCCTCAGAAATTTCAGGTTGTTATAGGGTGAAAAATATTGACCATAGCAAAGGTGTCTCAGACCACCCATCGTATGAAGTGTCGTAATTTATGTAAATTTTTAATAACAAAATGAATATTGCTGTTGATTTCTAGTGCAATTCTGATTTACAACTTTATACAGCCGATGAGATCTATTACATTGTTTTATTCATAATGAAAAACAATTAAACTGAAACTTTATATTGAGTAAGATTAATTTAATTCGCTCATAATACGTACTCCTCCAATTATATAATACATAATATCAAATATGTAATAATAATGTACTGTTATAAAGTAATAATGAGACGTATATATCGCTTACCTAGTAATAATAATTATTATAATTACATACCAGTAATATAACAAAGAGGTTATCATTTATTTATTTATATTCATCAATCATGGTAGCGAAACGAGAGATAATGTAAATAAAATATACTAAATACAATTCGTTTCCAAATAGCCAGGGATAAAAAATACTTACAATGTAAACATGATGACCCCACACGCCCAACTGAAATGATAAAACCAAAATCCTATTAATTACCTGTGCTTGGATAAATAATAATTATTACACTAAAGAACTTTTTGACACAAAAGGTGACCTACGACCATAGCCAAGGTTCTATCTATTAAAACCAAGTTATGTAACTAGATATGTACTTTTTTCCTTAATAAACTTATATATGATATATTGACTTAATATTTGACTAGTATTTTTATGGTCCCATAAAAAACCTAAATAGAGCCGCACATCAAAAACCAAAATAAAATCTGTTAAAAAATAAAGTATAATAAGCATTTTAATTTTACGTTACACAGGGAGCGCACTATAGCACGCTGTGACATCACAGCGTGCGTTGGCCATACAAATTCTATACTGACTCTCCTTTTGTGTCTCTCAACCCCCCTTGAAAAATTTAAAATTTTATATCTTGGAACTTTCTCAAGTTGATTTCAATATTGTTAACAAAATAAATATTTTTGATTTTTTTTTTAACAAATCAACTACCGCCTTTACGATAAACTCACGGTACACTTGCCATTTGGACTGCACCCGAGGCAAATTTTTTCCTAAACATTTATAAATCTGCTTGTAATTTTTCATTGCGTATACAATAACATTCTTAGTAAACAAAGTTTAAATTCCGGATATTATATAAGCATATCGTTTTGTGAACTTTTGATACGGTACTTGAACAAAAATAAATTTGATGACGATCATATTTATGATTGTGTCGCATCATTAATTATAATATACAACAGACTCGTGGCTTATCAAATATACATTATGACATAACTGTAGGGTCAAATGCCAAGTCTTTAAAGATTCTTTATACTAAGCCAATATACACGCGTCGAATACAAAACGATTACGATATGGATCTGGAAATTACTAAATACAGTGTGTAGTTTGTTTACTGCCTCAATAGTCTAGTGGTCCTGAGTGCGACCGCTAGAGGTCCTAGGTTCGATCCCCAGGTCGAGCAAAGTGTTATTGGGTTTTTCTGTGAAATTCCCAGTAGCAGATCGGAGTCTGGATTTGTGCCCGGTTAATGGCAATAGGCTCGCCCTCTATTACATGGAACCTAAACATACCGGATAATGTTGGTGTACATTTGTACACCTCTGCCTAACCCTTCGGGGAATACAGGCGTGATGGTATGTATGTATGTATGTTCCCGTTATTTCCACAATCCCAATTTTGTGCTCAATCCCATTGAAAAACATGGGACAAATTGAAATGGTTAGTTATATTCTTATTTCAAAAATCGAATTAAATGGTGCAAACTAAGATTTTTCCTACGATTGCCTAATGATAATTAATGTTTGCCGATTTTTTTCAATTGTAAATGGATAGAGAAGAAAATTATAGACGAACAATATATTTTAATTTTCCCACCATAGCGTAACTTAATGACGCTGATGACTAGCATACATCATCTAGAAGTCTAGCTGTTGTTAACATATATGAAAGTAGTTGTCACTTACATGTCCACTTCCCTGCCGTAGCCAGGTGCGTCGTCGAACATGTTCGCTTTGAGGGTCTCTGGGGCCAGGTACCCAGGTGTACCACAAAGCTCTAGAATACACACAAATATATTTACTAAAAGAAAGCAATCATATTAATGAGTGTGAGATGTTGAAATGAAGTTTTACGTACAGGACCACGTATTTTAATGATAAGATTGTTACAGGATCGTAGCAAGTGGAAATCTATAGTCGTGACAATATGTATGTATGTAAGACTGTTCGCGAGCGGAGAAAATCCTTATAGACGATCATCATATTCATGAGAAGCCGAGGACCAGAGGAAAAAATTATATAACAGAGATACTAAAAGCTAAGTACTAGGATAGCATAAACAATGGCTTTTGTTCAGCAGATGAAACTATTGTGTTAGAACCAGATGTAAGACTAGATGCGGTCTGAGTGCGCTAGAGCACGACCTGCCAGCCAGTGCATGCAGCTGCAGTTATGAGTTAGCTTAGATTTTTGGTATATAATATATATATAACGAGCTATTGTACATAATTAATGGAGGCCTTTGTCCTGCAATGCGACGATAATGATCTCAATAAAAATAAATTAGGAAAATATACGCAATGGGCTAGTTCATATTATTTACTAGCTGTGTTCCCGTTGCAATCGCTTTGCTCCGATCCTAAGGATCGTAGCGTTAACTATGCCTTTTTCATAAATGTGGCTATCATATACTTTTTTTTCTAAATGTGACTGGTAGTTCCAGAGATTAGGGCGTTCAAACCAACTGTTACGTTTACCGAAGTGGTCTTCTCTTGACCTGAAATCTCGTCTAATGGATGGATAAATTCTGACTTAATTATATATATTTAATGCATAAACCGATCAAGCATTTAATTTGACTAAGTAGACTAACTAGACCTAATTCCACCTTTAGTTAGTCTGTCAAGTGTTCTGTTTATGCCAATTTAGTTGTTTGTTTAAGCACTGATTCGAAGAGCTGTTTGAATTAATAAGTGCATCCAAATGCTCACATTGCTCACTGATATCGTATTGTATACTATTAGAAAAAGCATTCCACTGACCGAACAATTTCTCCCCATCCTTGAGCACCTTGGCGAACCCAAAGTCGGTGATCTTGACGTTGAGCTGGTCGTCCAAGAGAATGTTCTCGGGCTTCAGGTCGCGGTGCACGATGCATTTGCTGTGCACGTGCCGAACACCTTCTAACACTTGTCTGGAAAGAAGTTCGAAGATGTTCAAAGTCATGTTGTTCTGGTAGCTGATACAAAATAGTGAAAAGGTTCTAATGGAGATATAAAATTGACTTTAAGTTTAAACATTTTTTTTAAGAACATCATCGTACATTTTTTTTTTAATAAGTATTGTTTTTTTTTTCAATCTTTGTTTTACACAAAGTAGGTCGCAAGTTATCATAATATGTTGATATTATTGCTTATTTTTTAATTATAATCGAATAATAATTTAGAAAAGATACTATAACTTTACCTCAAATATTTACTAAAGAGAGCTTCTAAAACTAAATTGTAAGAATTAATAACAAACTCAACACACGCGATAGAATGCTTCTGTTTCAGGAATTTCTCCTGAAAGTCTTGCTTGAAGAACACGCTTAAAGCCATCTTAAGATACAAAATAAATTAAAGAAACCCTTTGCAACTTAATTATGTCACTTTCTTAAAGTACCAGGAGACTATATCAGCACAGAAGTTAAATCAACACTGGGTTAGCCGTTCAACGTAGTTTGCGCGAATCCTAGCGTTTATCTGCACATGCGCACAACACAGATAAAATAATTAAAATGACGCTGAATGTGTACGTGTGTGTTATTTTATGCGTTTAAGTTTAAGATTCTACTGGACGTTGCCAGAGCAGAGGTTCAATGTTCACTAGATAGATGGCTTTGATTCGGGTTAGATATGCGACTGATTCTAGGGCGCTGACGTATTTGCCCCGCCTTGAGTCAGTGACGAATGAAAGCAAAAAATATTTTATAAATATGTTTAACAGATTAAAGATATTGAAGATAAATCAGATTATGCTTAAAATTGACTGTAACTGGCAAAATTATTAAATTTGACAACGACGGTATGACAGAGACGCGGTACTCTCGGGACTAGGGAACCATAGCACAAGTAATAGGGGGCGAGCGAACCTATTGCCATTAAGAGGGTACTCTAGTGAGCCTTTCTCCATACAAACGCATTCTGCTATTTTCTCCGTAGATAATGACTCTAGAGCAATGATATTTTTCCAAAAAATCTAGATCTAATTAATACAGGCCCCTATTATTTCATTTTTTCAAAAAAAAAATTCACAAGAAAATATGACAATTCAAAAACTCGAAAAAAAGCCCGTTTTTACCGTCATGTTCAGGCGACTATCAGACAAATTTGAAAAGTTTTTAACAAAAAATAAAATAATAGAAGCATAGACATGCTTTTACTCTAAATTTTGATATATAAATTGTTTAGATCAATCCACTTTTGAAGAAGAAAACAGCAGAATACGAAACGTCTTTTGGTCAAGGTTTTTGTACGTAAAATCATCCTAAGCTGCAGTTGTCCTTTTCGCACTTTCGGGGAGAGACTGGAGGTGCAGCGCGACGGCAATAGTTTCTTCAAATACCTATTTTTCAAATTCCTCTGGACTGGAGTCCCCTCTTAACCGGGCACAAATCCAGACTCCGAGCTGCTACTGAGAATTTCATAGAAAAACCCAATAACACTGCAGGACCTGGGGATCGAATCAGGACTTCTAGCGTAGCAGTCATGCTTAGAATCACTAGACTACTGAGGCAGTCATGAAAGAGTAGTTTCATAAAAAAATAGGTCGCAGTACTCATTACCATTACACCCGCATACCACCTACAAACTGGCGTGCTATAATTAACTGCCGCCATGTCGCTAAGGAACATAATGGCACGCTTTTACTAACCGATAAAAATATAGTAGGCGTCTCAATGATCACTCTTTACTCGTAAAACATTGTGACTTACGTTATACGTTCGTCTGTATATTTCTTTTTCTATGTTTGTTCACCTAATTCTCCGTCAATTGCGAACCGATTTGAAAATTATTTCTTTGTTTGAAAGGGTATACTCTCGAAGTGGTCCCATTGTCAGCAAATTAACATCTGATGATGGGATCCTGAAGAAATCGAGGGAACTCTTCAAATATTATAGGCGGTTTCACTTTTTTGTTAAAAATATTTTATTTAATTAAAATTCGACTAGTATCTGGCAATGAGAGTGACGCAGCTCGAATATAAAACATACCATCACGCCAGTATTCCCTGAAGTTCGTTAATAGGCAGAAATGTAGTAATGTGCACCCGATGTTCGGCATGTTTAAACACTATGTAATAAAGGGCGAGCCTATTGGTCATTAATTCAAACTCCGAGCTGCTATTGAGAATTTCATAGAAACCCAATAATACTTTGCTAGACCTGGAAATTGAACTTAGATCACTACCGCAGCAGCCGCGCTTACGACCGCTTGGGCAGTTGAACATAAAAATTACCAATAACTAGAAATTATATGATACAAAAAAAAATTGATAACTTTTTTCGTTAGAAAACGAATCAGTATAAATCAGTGAATAACATCATATTTGTACAGCACATTATTTTTTAAATCTCAAACATCTACTAGACGGCATTGGTCTATTTTCAATCGATTAAAGCTATCAGACAACTTTTTTGAGATTTTCAAAAGACAAAGCAATTATACCTAAGATCCATTACGATATTTCACAAGTTCGTTTTTTTGTAATAAACATTCGTTGAAAAATAGTTCGGTCTATTGAAATAGGCCTTTGCCATCGTCATCGTAGTTTGCTCGTCTCCAGGTTTAGTTTATTAAGTCAGGGAGTCCCTAATTGTGGCTGCAGCGCCCTAGCACTTTTATACACGTATGTATTTTGACAAAGGACACATCGTGAACTAAGAGTTTGAGCAACTTGAACAAGAAAACAAACTCCGAATATGTGGTGCTATTGGTCACAAGATTTAACAAGAGAACATTTTATTTATAAACCTACTAGCTGACCCGACAGAATTGTCCCATATATGAATATTCAATTCGAACTGGTATCGATAATAAAAAAACGCGCGAATTTGAAATAGTTTTTAAGGTTTCTGATATTTTCAAATTTTCTTAATTTTTAATTCCATAAGAACCTTGTACGGTGGCCAGCACATCAAGTTACCACAAAATGACAAATTTTCTCAGTTGATTTTGAATATTATCTTCAACAATTTAAGGTTTAAAATCATTTGGAGAAATTTTACAGTTTTATAACTTAACCTGCTGGCGACTGTACAAACTAAAAAAAGAGATGAATGAAATTGGTAAATTCGTTTTTAAGTTACGGCGTGACAAAAGGGAGTAGGGATTCATTTTTATATAATTATGTAAATAAAAAGAAAACTTAAGCCTCAAATTGTCTACTATGCTTTTCGCCCTAAACTTTACGAAATATAATGATTCCCAATATTTAGTTTAAAAAAGCTCATGTGCAATGACCCTTACCTAATGCCACAATGCACAATGGATTTACCCTTGAATTAAATCAACCAAGTGTGTTGTGTAAATACACACACGCCAATTTAAGTGCAAAATATGCAAAGTGGCCCTACTTCGTTAAGTTTTATCTATCGCCCACATAACCATAAGTACATAAATGCAAATTGCTAGACGTCGTTTAAAGGCAAAGAACACAAGGAGAATGGGGAAAATTTATTGCAAGAGCAAATTAAAATACCACAATTTTTTAAAACATCATTTTGAATGTTCGTATAAACTGAAGACATGACATCTGTGTGTGCCAAATTTGTTAGACTTATAACACTCATTGACACTACATTATTATCATCAGACTTGTAATTCCTGAAGGCTTGAGCAGAGTTGAATTAATATAATACCTCTGTGTAACCCTTAGCCTATTACCAGTAACCAACAAACGCAAACTACAAACTGTTGCTGAAAACTTCAACACAAATAACATTGCGCGATCTTCAAACCCAGGACCTGACGCTCATGAGCTGCTCTTGGAACTACTACACCAATGAGGCAGTTAACTTATCATATCAGATAACAAGAAAGTCGAAATCAGTTCACAATCAGCGAACACAAAAATATAAACCTTCCTTTTTACTTTGCTATAGTTGGGTAAAAAAATCACGGATTATTTTATTTATACATATCATCATGCCTGAATTCCCCGAAAGGTTAGGCGGAGGTGTACTGATGTACTATCAGCAAACTCAATATCTAGCCAATTTGCAAACAAAATCCCGTGCACACGATGACCACAGCTATTCACAACCCTTTTTTGCTAAACTATAGTACTAAAACAACAAAAAAAGATCCTTTTCGGGTGACAAATTTTTCAATAACAAAAGCAGGGGGCTCAGCAAATACCCCAATGCTGCGACGCTATTGGTGGATGAGCGTAGGTAAGCGCTAGTAAGAAGCGCGCAAGCAAGAATAGCCCTTATGGTGGTCAGATATTGAATTGGTCGATAGTACACCCACATTTCATAGACATGTTGTATATATCACGTAATAAATAGGGGGTAAGCCTATTGCAGTGCATTGTCACAGAAAAACGCAATAACACTGCTTGACCTGGGAAGACACTACTGACACTAGAAGGTTCTGGTTTCGAACCAGAACCTTCTAGTGCAGCAATCGCGCTTAGGACCACTAGACTAATGAGGCAGACATTTTTTATTTTATTTATACCTAATACATATTGAGTACAAATTAAACAGTGTTTATCCATAATTGTTTACAGATAGCTATAAATCAATGCCTGCGTCTATTACGAACTCTAGAGATAAGAGTTACGTACGCAATTTGATAACGGATACGTCTTTCTTGCGTAGACAATAGGATAATAAATGGTCGTATTTGCATGTTAAGGCTTTCACAATATACCTTACTATTGTGGTATACACGTGATTGTAAGATCACATTGTTTTATTAAACTCTCTAATCATGTAGGAATGTGACAACATTATTATCAAGCTAAAGAATAACACTAAGTTCAGAAGGGTGAGATAGGTCAATACAATAAACACCATTGCTATATTGGCAAAGATTGTATGTGTTGCAGAGAAAATGTTATACTGGGATTTTAGTTAAACCTCTAGCGATATCACACAATCACTGATGTTGTTGAAGACTTTACAATATTCAGTTCATATTTATTATGTAAGAATCTAAAGAAGAATTAGTATATGTTTGGATTGTTTTATAGAAAAACTTATGTAAAGTACATTTTAAAATATAATAAAAACCCCCCTATTCACTGATGCATGAAGTTGCCTCATGAGGGCTACAATATGGCGCTTGATGGGTTAATAATCTCACGTTATAAATAAATAGCGCCTATGTATAATTAGTATATGTTTGGATTGTTTTAAAGGAAACTTATGTAAAGTACATTTTAAAATATAATAAAAACCCCCCTATCCACTGAAACATGTAGTTGCCTCATGAGGGCTACAATATGGCGCTTGATGGGTTAATAATCTCACGTTATAAATAAATAGCGCCTATGTATAATTCAATGCCCCATCCCCATTTACAACTAAAATAATTTGAAGTCACTTACCTCATAATATACCTAGTCTTCTTCTCAGAGAGTGTAACCACTGATGTGAGGTAGTCAAAGAGCTCTCCATTCTTGCACAGCTCAAAAACTAAGAATATGAATGTCTCCGACTCAAATACATCCTGCAGTTCAACTGTAACAAATTACATTACTTCAGGTGATTTGCCCTGGTAGCTCATTAAAATAATAACTACACTCATAATTATAACTGGCTTTGTTTATTTTATAATCTAATGTATTATAATAATTTCATTCAAGTGTGTTTTTGCCTTTGGAAAGTTATACCGACTTTGTTCATAGAACAAATAATAATCATTATGTGCTTTAAAACATAAGTATATTACTTCTATAATCTTGTATATCTATTGAATGTTCTTCTTCTATAATGATATATCTATTGAATGATCTTTAAAATATTGTTCACATTCAAAAAGGGTTTTATAGAAATGTTGATAAATTCACAGTACAAATAAAGTTTATTTCATTAACAGGTAAGAAACACAAAAATCTGAAATCGTTGGAATCATAGTCACACTAAATAAAAATTAATAAGTTATCGAAACTTATGCACTGTACTGTCGCCAGCACATCAGGTTATACAAAACTGTCATCATCATCATCATCAGCCTATACTAGTCCACTGCTGGACATAGGCCTCCCCTAGCGTGCGCAATTTCACCCTGTCCTCCGCCTTTCGCATCCAGCTTCTGCCAGCAACCTTTCGCAAATTATCACTCCATCTTGCCGGACAAAACTGTCAAACTTCTCCGAATGATTGTAAACCTTAAAATGTTGACGATTAAGTTCAAAATTGACTGAGAAAGTTTGACATTTTGTGGTAACCTGATGTGCTGGCATCCTGTACAATAAATACCCGGTGCAATAAAGAGCTAGCAACTCACTCACTAATATAAGGGTGTCCTGTAACCATCCTCAGAATGTGGATCTCCTGGCGGGTGGCGTCCCTCATGGTGTGCGTGTCCACGCCATCCTGGGACTCCTGACTCAGGTCTATAATTTTAGCTGCATACTCCCGCCCTGTTTCTTTCTCTATACATCTTCTTACTGTTGAACTTACACCCCTGTGATATTGGATAATTCGATTATTAAAACCGATAATATTCGAAGATATTCTTCACTGATCTGAATGTTCATTAGAATACAAGGTATACAAGTGTTAGTTTACGTTTAGACTTGTCTCTAAATCTCACCTAAATGTCCAGTAGAGTAACTTTATACATAATCTCACTATGAATAGCAAACATATTATTAGCTGCATGAGAAAAATAAAAGCAATATTAAATTTGATTTAGTTTTAAACTGGCTTCAAGCTATACCAGTTCATGTAGGTCATATTTATATTAAATCACAAAAAAGTACCAAGTTTTAGAGTTAGTCCTTAGACAAGAATTAATACCAAATAAAGATGTTTTTTTTTTCAAGCCCCTAAGGCTACTCTCTGACCAAAATTTACAGGATTCATCGAATTTCACTTGTGCTGAAAATTGATTGACCAAAGGAAGACGGTTTCATCTCCAAGGTCACCTCGAAAATTCATGAGTAACAACACTTGTTATAATGCAGACGATTTAAATAATTCCCTACTTCCTTAAAAATTGGCACTAACGCAACACATCAAAAATCACGGCAGGAAATTGTGATCAGCATAATCATTTTCTCACCTTCCTATTATTTCTTTCGGTTCGTATCTGGCATAAAATTCCTTTGCGGCATCCTTATCAGGCAAATTGTCGTCGTCTTCCTCCTTAGCCATCGTGTTCACTGTCGCTGTTATTATGTTATTTTCGTGTACTAATTATACGTAATTAGCCTATTCACAATGACGAAAGGTTATTGTTGTGTAGTGAACAACTGACAGAAGACGGAACACTTCGTCAACTTGCACTTCTAAATTACAAAATACCTAACACTGACTCCTTACAAAGTTACATAGGAACTTTTATTTGGAGTTGAAGTAAAGCCAATCAACTATCAATATATTTTGTTACTCCATTTAAATTATTAAACGAGTTTTTTGTACGATCTGTTCTTTAAAATGTTACAATTCCACCAACCACTAATTCCGAATTCCGATTCTGACTTTTGTTCTGACAGATCGGTACATAGACTGACAGTGACAACTAAGCTTTGTCTATGCTCGAAACAGAAAATAAAATCAAAGGACAAAACTCGTCCATGAAGATGAAGGCTAGACTACACCAGCGAGCATCGGCACCAAAATTTATTTTTATTTTTTGTATATCAAAAATTATTAATGCATTGTAGAAAAAATATACTGCAAGAAATATTCTTCAATAAACAGAAGACGATAAAATGTATATATAAGATATTCTACGCTTAATCTCAACAGCTGATTTTACTCTATGTCATCGCAGTTTGCTGCAGTTTGCCTATTTTTCATCTCTTTCCTCGTTACTAAAATGTGAAGAACAAAACTTCAATTCAAACTGTATGTTTTCTCTTTTACTCAAGTAGAGATAGACAAAGATATAAAATAATGTAGGCTCAAGTTGTGGCCTTCTTTAAACAATATGTCAATGTGTCTGTCCTTGTTTTACGTTTCTTTTCTTGGTCGTCCAGTATGTTTTCGACTTTTCGGTTGTTGTTCCGTCCCGATGGTCTTGCATTTTTCAGTGTTATGCAGATTATCCTTATCAGTTGTTTTCTCCCGTGATTAGTTTACGTGGACTGTTTACAGAAAGCTTGGATTTCGGTGTTAAAGTTCTTAACAGCGTGATTTTCGTACCAGGTAAGCGAACTACGCACAATTTTTTCTAGCTGTGACAAGACAATCGTGTTTTATACGTTGGTACATGTAATATCTTTTTGACAACCTTGAAGCAATAAAGTTCCAGTTTGGTGCTATTTTCTTTGTTCAAGTATCAATCGATATCAATATGAATTTATCCAAAATTATATGCTCGCTCCAAACACAAGTGCTGTTTGTCATGACTTTCACATCTAATGACCAATCATTATTATCCATTATCATCAAAAGTATCAAAATTTTCAAGCATTTAGGAGTTGACTAGAGCTTACAAATATACAAATTTATTACTCCATCCCTAGGTAATTGACCAGTGAAGCTGTAGATAAATACCAACAGCTGTAGCTAATTTTATATAATTTTCCATCACCTTGGATATCATAACATTTTATTAATTACAGTACATACTCAAATGTATTTTTAATATACAACACAGGTTGTATTAAATCAAGGTCATCAGATGATAAGCCCACAGTAATGAATAACATAAATACTATGATTTAATTAAAATTTAAGTTCTTACTTAATTATCTGTTATACTTACTAAATATTTTATAATTATGTGGTGATCACAAGTAAAAGTTGCAGATAGCATATAACCGGTTGTTGTAAGTCTATGAAGAGGCCTTTGTTCAACAATGGACCTCTTTTGAATGATCACAACAAATTGACTATCATTGCAGTGATACTAGCCAAAAAATAATTATAAATCAGAATAAGATCAATATGCTCTGAGATTATGTAATGGGCCGTAACCCTTTTCAAAATCTTTCTTATTTTTTACATTCCTAAAAATATTGTGTAATAGGTAATGTTCAATTAATTGATCCTGTGGCCTAATAACTTTACAACTTGCAGACCTATGTCAGCTTATAAAATATGGCCATAGAAGTAGTAAAATTAAGCCAGCTAACAGGTTAAGGGTTGTGGTCCCTGAAAACAATAGAATTTGCATTGTCATTACATTGAATATTATATAGAAATTGAGTCCACTACAAATCTCAATCTTTAAACCCGCCTAGCTAAATAATGGTATAGCATACAAAATGACACTGTAGCGATAGTCTAGTGATAAGTCCATTGGACCACTAACTCAAAGGTCTTGAGTTTGATCTAAGGTACTTACGCACATTTTACTTTTAGAAGGCATATGCGGCAACAATTATTCATTTCATAGAAACATCAGTGCTGGTCATAAAAATGTTTTTACTTTTGTTCTTGAACTGTTGGTACAGTCGCCAGCACATCAGGTTAAACAAAACTGTCAAATATCTCCAAATGATTTTAAACCCTAACATGTTGATGATTAAGTTCAAAATCAACTGAGAAAATTTGACATTTTGTTGTAACTTGATGTGTTGGTTACCATACCTACCTACAGTATTGTATCAAAGATGCTGGTGTTATCACCTGTGCAAATATTTTTCATGCATAAGTTATGATCCATACCTATTTTATATTTAACTCCAATACAATGGACATACTTACTCCGGACTGTGATACTTAAAATTACTTAGAATGTTGAAGGATTGAGCTGTGGCAAAAATGAGCATTCCCCAATATTTTAGAAAAATATTATGCAACTGGAGTAAAATCAATTGAATTACAAGAATAGACTTGATCATTAAGTTCCTTATAATTTGTAAGTAACATGTAGTGATAATAGCCTGGAGGCCTCTTGGACGTTGCACCTGATGACCTGACTGACCACAATGACCTTTGTGATAACACTGAATTGAATTAGTACCACTCTCAGCTAGTACTTCATTTGCTCAGTAGATGGCGCTACTTGCTGTAAAAATTCATTATTAATTTCTTGAAATTATTCTTAGTGTTTTTAATTGAATAATGAAACAAAATCCTCCCCAAAAAATTGCCGTAATTTATTCTGAAAGCATGAAGTAGCTAATTAATTTACTATTTCTCGGTAAAAAATATAATCTACAACAACTGTTTTGGCTAACGAAATTATCGCGAATAGATAATGTATGGATGATATATAGTAATAACTTCTTTACGCTCTATCAATTGCTTTACTAGGTTAAGCTAAGCTGTCCGTTAATGACTTAGGAAGTTTGACCATCGTTAGCAAAATCGAGACTGCTACACGAGGTACTTAGTAAGCCTGGCTGCCAGGGTGTCATTATTGCCCAGAAAATGGATAACGGTGGATTGATGGCGGTCCACCATGTTAAAAATATAGCCACAACTAGTGCCCTGGTTTCCATTCCAGAAAAAGACAAATTATGAAGGAAATCCTTTCCTCAGGCCGCTCCACATCACTGACTTACCCCAATTGCGTGAAGTACTGGAACCCCTGTGTTTAACGTGATAAAAGAAAAAGTAAGCAAAATCTCTATATTCACATTATTTTAGATGACGTCAATTGATAGAGCCCCATTAAGTAGAACAGAATCCTATTATACTATATTTATAGCGCAAAGGAACGATCCTTAGCCCACGCTAAAAATACAAATAGCAATTACGTCATACGTAGACGAGGACAAGGGCGCAAATTAAGGGACGTCTGGAGTCCCCACCTCCTGTCTCCCACCTGGTAACCCCTTTCTGCCCCACTGACTACTATTCTCCCTTTAACTGTGAATTCTGCAAAAATACTGTATGCTATTTGCAGGACTTTCCTTTACGCTTTTCTTTAAAACGAAATTTCAACCTGGACAATGTCTCTGGTCTGGGTTT
This sequence comes from Subacronicta megacephala, assembly GCA_958496365.1. Classification (NCBI taxonomy): domain Eukaryota; kingdom Metazoa; phylum Arthropoda; class Insecta; order Lepidoptera; family Noctuidae; genus Subacronicta; species Subacronicta megacephala. The sequence goes on from OY292534.1 coordinate 10,291,309, forward strand.
ATTCTGTACTATATTTTGTTCAGTGAAATGGATTCAATTTTAGAAGCTTTACACGCACCCAAGTATTGCAATTAGTGCCTCATTTACGACTTAGAATTTACTGCTCACGTTGCTCAATTTTGTCGGTGATTACTGATTAAACAACACTTGCTGTAAGGTCTAAAATTCAATCAAAGTTATTTTGCATTATCATTCTCTTATTTTAGAAGATACACGGGACGACACACCTTTTACCACTTTGGAAGTGTCTCTCGTAGTAAACTTTATGGCAAATGTTAGTTACGCGGTAGACCGACGATTTGTAGAGAAAGAAAAGTTGTATTTCCGATGAGAAGCCGAAAATAACAAAAGTCCCGTTTTTTGGCACTTTTGGTATTTTTCTCTTAAAGCTTTGAAAATCGAATTAGAACGGGACTTAATGCCACAAGGAACAGCTTTAGAGAGGATAAAAAAACTTTCTAAAGACCACTTTTACTCTTTATTAGCTAAAACGTAGGCTAACCCACTTATGTTACAATGTGTTTGATATCGCAATATCGCAACAATTAACAGGAACACATGGTTGCGTGAGTGGCGAGCCGATAAAATACTATCGCGTGATCAGTACATAACTGAGATTGTTCCGATTACAAATTCACTGAAGGTTGATATCTTTACTTATAGGACAGTACTGAGACATACAATGTATGATACGTTTTTATCAGAAATCGATTGTTTTTTTACCAACCTTGAGGGAGCGATAATGAATGTTACTTAACACGAATTTACACAGCAAGGTTAAGGGATCTATTGCCGCACCAGAAGACAAGTACGATCGAATTATTCATGGCGTAGTAAATAGGAGTACATGCTGGAAATCTGAGTATATCTTCTTAAGTGATTTGTATGTTAATTACTCCAAATCAGTATTTTATGTTACGCAAAAATCCCAAGCAAGCGGGTCAAGGTGAATTCAATTAAAAGAAAGCAGTTTTAGAGGTCATGGGAAATGACCCCTAAACACAAATTCACAAATCGCAAATCCCAAACCCCTTAATAGGTGTTGAAAGAACCACAGTCGGTATAAATAAGACCTTATCCTCAGGCAACCCCAGCAAGGCGGCAAGAACGAAACATTTTATTAAATTTTAATAAAAAATCAAATGAAAAAAACAACGATTTCAGTCCACAATCAGCTATGTCGAGTAAAAAATACATTCAAATTAAGAACCTCTTCAAAAGAGGAGGTTCTCAACGGAAAAGAAGGTTCGATACGACTTCGTTTAAAGAGGGATAGAATCGAATCAAGATTGCCTTTGTTACTACTTTATTATTATTATTATCAGCCGTGATCGTCCCACTGCAGGGCAAAGGCTTCTTCCATTCCACTAAGCTTTTAATTTGACAGCAACCTATTGTATATAATTATATATAGTAATCGTTGTGAGAGTTACTAATAAAAGTACCTATATTCTTACCTGTAGCTCTGTAACTCCACATCTTGGGTTACCTAATTAGTGTGCTCACGTTGTGTAAAGATAGATCGTGTTAGTATCAAATGATATACTCTAGTTACACCTATCTTGGCGAAGTGCTTTCTTGATCCCCTGTCTAATTGTATGGCATACATTGTTTGATATTGGTTATCATCATTAAAAACTAGGGAGGCCAACACAATATTGTAGATCTTTACCCTCTTCTTTCCTGATTAATGTTGCTTGTTATTATGTTGTACAATAAAGATCATTCTATTATTTGCTTTTACTGTAACCTTTGTTACATTTTCTGAGGTGTTCAGTGTTTAGTTATTTGACTGTCTCATTGATCGGTAGCGGTTAAATCATAAAGGGGAATATCGTGAAGTAATCTGCACGCCTGCTTTTTTTTTTCGATGACTTGTGAAGTCTGCCAACCCGCACTAAACCCGCTGACTCCGTAGCACTGTCCCCAATAGTGGAACAATATATGGGTTGACAATGATAGAAGTCAGAAGCGACCGAAGTTGTGGCTGCCGATTGCTAGGGCTTAGGATGTTATTGGGTTTTGGCAATAGGCTCTAGACAGAACCTCGAAATTTGTTCATTGTTTCAAGTGTTACATTGTAATGAAAGTATCGTTAAAAATTAATACCAAGGTTGAGGCGAGGCACGACGTGGTGAAGCCCGAGGACAAGACTTAAAGATTAGGCAACTGCGTCTGTAATGAAGCAAAACACCATCACCATTTTATAACCCAAGAACGGCTGCATAGATTTTTATAATCTTTGATTCGGTAAATTTGTCTACGCTCGCGCTCCTATTAGCAGAATAACTAATAAAACATCGGAGTAATCACGAAAGTAAATTATCAAGAAAATTCCTTTAATTATACATTTTGTATCGTTGGTATGAAAGTTCCTCAGGTCAGCTAGTAGATAATGAACATGGAATTATAAGGATCAAACTTTCTGTTTTTATAGTGTGCAAAATCCGCAGGTACCGTCCACCACCAGGGGGCCATGATAAAGGCCATGGGATGGGACTCACGACAACATTCACCTCAACCCCGATGGGGGGATAAAGCTTCCTGTGAAAAGGCTTGTTTGTTTAATTGATGCTTCCAACTTAAAATGACTGGTTTGATTACGTCGCGTAAAACCATAGTTTAATAAGATTTTCATTTAATTGGCCTCCAAATTTAAATATTGCCGTAGGTATCGTATAACATACATTGTATAATCGCGCTCACTCCCATTGTGGTAGGCAGAGATTATAAACTACCTCCGTGACGATCCTGGTACACGTCCATCTTCGCATAAGGAGAAGTTTATTAGAGCACCCTAAAAAAGACTTCTATATATAATTTGACCTTTTTTAAAAGTTTTTTTTATTGTTGCACGTTCGCCGAGGTCGGCCCCATCAAATTTTTCATCCAAACCTTGGATACTTATTTCGTCATTCACCATAATCTTTATTACATAAATAAGTAATGTTGTTCTAAACGATTACGTTATCAGTTGAATGAGGTGGTTTGAAAATTGTTTTCGATTATTTATATCGACTTTAAGTCGCACATTGACTCCTTATTGCTACTTAATTTTATTAGGCGCTTCGAAATGTACTGTACCAAATATCGTATAGGTTGGTATACTTATGTAGTTATTATCCTAAATTCCTAATTCATCTTTATTTACATATTAGAAGATTGTTACCAAAGCAAGTTTTGGAGGAAATTTTGAAATAGGAACGTTCGTGTCTATGAAACAAATAAACGTTCGTATTCTCAAGTTGAATTATAACTAGCCAGTATCTTAATATATAAAAACTTCTTTTAGCAAAACTTTCTGCCCGGCTTGGTATTGAGATATTAACAGATTACTAACTTGTAGTCCGATATTTTTAAACACAACCTTTCATAAACGAGATTTAGATTTACTGTCTCAGTCGCTAGTGTTTATAGCGAGTCGGCCCCGGCAGCTATATGGAAGATGATTATAGACATCTAGATCAGAAGACTAGAGTCACAGCCGTGAAATGATCGAGCAATAAATATCAGCGTTATCGATAACTATGTAGGGTAAAATCGACTAACAATGTTGCTTTGCAAGAGTAAGTGTAAAAAAGGTTCAGTTTTATAAAATTGACCAAAAAATTCACAAAACATTTAAAAACACATTCTTATTTTTCTACTGTCTGCTAATTCATAATTAATGAGTCTTGATGATTTCCTTACCTATGTACCCCAGGTATCTGTATCTAGAGCAGCGTAAATAGCTGCCTGCATAGATACGTTTTGTTCTTTATAGAGTGTTGATGCATAAAGTAATACGTACCTAGAAGGGCAGCTAAAGATTATTAACAGATTATTTATTTACTACCATTTTCAATAACAAATCTATCTGTAGATGTGCTTACTAGGGATAGGATTTCGACATACAAGTAATGTCAAAATCAATCTTTTCAGATTTTAGATCAACTTTTTAGCTTAGCTTCCTCTTCGACTCTGGTATGATACTTACCGGTACTCCTTAGTTGAGTTACATACCATTGAAGCATAAGCTTAATCTACCCTAATTGCTACCTATATACGACCTAATTGCCATGTTGCCTTTTTCCTTCCACCCATGCTAACCGAAATAAATTAAAGGTTAACAAGGTAAACTAAATGGTTAGCAATCCCAGTCATGATTATAAATGTATGACGTACATTGACGTAGGTACGTAAAGAATAAAACGCTAATTTGGATGCATAATTTGGAAATGAAAATACATGAAGCCGAATATTTCTGTTTTTTTGCATTGTAATAAGATAGCAATCAAGCATAGGTACGCACGGCTACACATCAGGCTATACAAAACCAGTTTACGCTAGCCTCTTATTGTAGAGGAAGCCTATACAATGCGAGATCAGCTTATAATGGATTCGTATAGGTTAACCTGTAGCTAAGTAAGTAAGTAGCTCTACCTGCAAAACAGAGCGCACCCACTCGTGCTAGACTAGCATCAAAATAAAGAGGTATATCTTCCTTATTGATGAACCGATTTAAATTTTGTGTTTTTTTTTTCCTTTATTTATCCTCAACTTCCCCATGAAACCATAAATAATAATCCGTCAACGATTATATCACAGTATTTAAATTTTGACAGGATGACGTCTGTATAGGGTCACCAGTAAACCTATAATTATACTTACGTTCTTTAGCACAGCAATATTAATTAATTAAGATTTAAGTATCGTAATCAACACTTCAAACTCTTACTAAAACACACAAATATTCTTGTTATCGAAAGCCAATAAAATCTCATTTTGTGTTGTAAACTGGTAAAGCGAAGTGTTTGCCAACAATGTTTAATTAATTCTACGGCTATAAGTTACTGGCACATTGTTAGAACAATGTGTAATGTTGTTTTAGGTAATTATGAAATAATAATACATAGGTAGGTTTGGCTTGGGTGGGTTTTACTCCAGCCATGTACGCTATACAAGTTTTATAGGTATTGCGTTCGGTTTTGTGAATATATTGTTTCTCCATCAAATCTAGAATTTATGTAAAATACTCCTGTTTGCAACAACTGGACCTAATTGGTCGTTGAATACACTTAGCTGCAACTACCTATATTACTGCACAAAACTTGAAGCTAATTAGCATGAAAGTTGCATTGTTTATCTGTTTTGTAAATCTCAACGAGAATGAAGCAATCAGCCAACAAAACAACGTTTATAAACACCATGTTGCTGTGGTAATTATTTTAAATATGCCGCCGCAGTTCCTGGAGTTCGTTCAACCGCCCCCACCCTCGATCTATTTTCTTACTCAACCAACAAGTTATTACGAGTACACGGACCGTCAGTTATGATTGTCAATGTTATGAATTTGTCATAATTTATGAGCAGGCAGCAAGCCGTTGTGTAGATTAAAGTCCTCACGACTGACTCAGTTTTGTACTTTCGTCGCCTGCGTCAATTGTCTACAAATGGGTCCGATGTCCCGATCCCCTTGTCCATATTCAATCTATTTTGGTACTGGACTTACAGAGACTGTATGATTCAACGCATGTAACTAAATAAAGTTATGCTGCGACAGTTGGGTTTCAATGCGCTGTGCAACCTTCGGCTCTGGCTATATTAAGATTCAGAAAGCCGCACCGAGATAAAAGTGGATCGCTTAATTGATGCATCAACAACGTATGTATTAAAGAAGCAAAAGCTTGTTAAGACTTCTTATTGAAAAAAGAAACAGAATTAAATTAATTAAAAAAAGGTCCTTTTACGCCTATGAGTTGGCTGGATTAAGTTGAAACATTGCACTTACTAATTTAAAAACAGAATATAAAGTAACAACTATAGACCGATTACAATGTTCACAATCTCATCGTTATAGTAAAGGATAGATCCACATAGGTGTAGAGTTAAATAAGAATCATTTTTGTGATGTTTTGACAAACAAATGTTTTAGTCGAACCGACCTCCAGGCAAAGAATAGAAAGAAACACTCTCCAGATAAGTTTTTGTAAAGTCTAGATCTGTCGACAAAGTTCTGAAATACAGATATTTTCCAGTCCGTACCGTTTTACTGTACGGTGGCCAGTACATTAAGTTACCACAAAATGTCAAATTTTCTCAGTAGATTTTGAACTTAATCATCAACAATTTAAGGTTTAAAATCATTTGGAGAAATTTGACAGTTTTGTATAACCTGATATGCTGGCGACTGTACAACACAGACACATTGTAAGCTTGATTGATATAAAAATTGATAAAAAGTATTAAAAATATCTGATTTATTGAAATACGCCCTATTTCAATAAATCAGATATTTTTAATACGTTGCTGATATGGCGTAATTAAGATAGAATTTACGTGATGGGCGGTGTTTGGTACTGTCGACAGGCATTTGTTTGGTAATCAATAATTTGCAGCACAGCGTAAGCACGATGCTTATATGGTAGTTTTTGTATCAGAGTAGTCGGTTAGTAAATGGTAAATGAAGAAATATTGTTAATAGATAATAGTAGAAATAAGAATAGTGGTTGTGTATGATAAAAGTAATAAATGTTCAAAAAAGCAAACATAATGTAGGTATGTAAGGAACTAAAGAATGCAGCTAAGTTCACTGTCTTTTACTGACTACTTAACTGTTAAGAGGAAAAGTATGTAGGCATGTAAATAACAACCTTTGTACGTAAGTAAAGTCACAGGCTCGGTTAGTAATTATAATAATGGCTTGAACACATCAAGGGCATAAATGCTTACTTTATGCCTTGGCAACACATTAATTATAAGATTATTTTTATATATCTACCGTTTTTAAACGGATTTAAATGGATGCTTGTGTTGATTTAAATGTGTTATTATAAAAGTTGCTTTGGTTAAAAAAATATTCATTGTTAAGAACGGATTTAACTGAAAATAAAAACTATACTCGTCTGGCTTACCGTCGAATATCAAATTCAATGTCCCTCATTTTTTGTCCACTGTCTAGCACCTCTGATGGTTTCTGGTTTCACAAAAATTCACGCTGAATGAACTGAACTTAGCAGTGCTATTACGTTTTGAAATGCAGGTAAAATACCAATGACATTAAATAATCAGATTACTGTCCAATCCAATCTGGTGAAATACTGTAATACTCGCCTAATCCGTCCTAAATTAGTGTGGGATTTTGGTTTCTCCAGTTCATAGAGCCCGTCATGTCGGTCACTGGAAACGTGATACAGGCCACGTACAAATTAAATGGAAGTACCAACTACCGGCATTACCTGCAAAAAACCTTAATAAATGTGAAACCAAGTACAGATATAATTTTACGAATTTTAAATAACCTGTCAAATGAAGGATAATGTTTGCGAAAAACAACGACTATTTTTTGCGGAGCTAATTTAAAGTCTGTGGTAGAATACTTTTTTATAAATTGCGCCAGGTCAAAGTCTACTGCACGCCCGATCGCTCCATTTGATTGAGCGTAATTCTATAGATCTCCATCGGATCGCTTACAGAATTACCTATTTCATGCTTCAATTGTAACGTCATATTTTATTAAACGTAATACTGAATTATCAACGTTATCTGTGTCTGAATGATTTATGAAAATTTCGTGATAGTATTCCTCGTTGTAAAGAAACGAAAGATACAACTTTTTCTCATTATTTAAACTTCTTACGTTAGATATATTTTCTTATCGTTGTTTAATTTTATTCCAATTTTGTATCTCTTTGACTGAAGCATTGAATGAAATTTTATTTCGGAAACGAATATTTATTACTATGTTGTCAATGTACGTTTCTCAAAACAGACCATTATTTTTTAAAGCGATTGATATTTCCATATTCCATTCCATATTATTCCATATTAAGAATGTGCAGAATGTGCAATTCCAGAGTCGTTGGGCATTGCACACATAGCTGATATCTTTACTTATGTTTTACTACTAGGAAGTAAAACCTGGTGGAACCCGCGTACAATTTCTGATATCTTCACTTACCTCTTTATCAAGGATTCACGCGTATCATTCACACACATCCAACTGCCTTGATAATGATTACCTAAGCTCATATTACAATTAAACGTTTAACAAATAAGATGTCAGTTTATTTATCTGGTATTCACATCGGCATCACGCCTTCCAGTCACGATCGCTATTTACTATTATTTTCACGCAGTATGCAAATAACTCACGTGCATTGTGCATCAACAAGACTAGCGTATCCGCTTTACCTTAGCACATCGTGCATCATGAAAAAAACTACTATTGTGTTTCAGACACATCATTAATAAAGAGAGCTTCCGCTCTGCAGCTCAGTTAGTTCGTATCAACATTGTTCAGTATTCTGTAGCATTCTGTGACAGATGTATGAAACATTAGACGCCACCGGTCATTAACATAAATAAAAAAAAAATATTTATCTAAATATCTATATCTATATATAGGCTATATATAGATATAGATATATAGGCTATATATAGATATATAGGCTATCTATATCTTAATAAATTAAGACTCCATTACGATCATAAGTTAGGAAAAAAGTCCGAATTAAAACAAGCTTCGTCTCTCACCTCCCCGATTGCAATTAAGTTTTTTATACACATATAATATATTGGGATGGCCTCGGTGCACGCACGCAGGCCCGCAGATGCACGCCTGGCCTTGACTCGGCATGCATGCGCGTGAGTCGAGCCCCAAGTGTAAGAGATTTGCGGATATCGGTCTAATGCCGATTTTGGAAATGATAAGTTTGTTTATATCAATAGTAACGCAGGCAGGTACCGCTTATTTTTATCAATATGGCAATATGATTGATAATAGCCCGTTTCTTTCTTCTCTTATTCTTATTACAAATTGCTTCTTTGACATTCCTTGTATTGTTGTTGTCATTAGATTAGCGTGCATTATAGAATAATAATATTATCTATCTATCCTCTCTAGTGTTTCTAGCACGGTACACATTTTCACGTATTGAAAACTCCAACCGTTGAACAGATGTAGATAAGATAATTTGGCAAAGAGATAGATTGCATCCTGAAAAAGGATATAATAAGCTTTCTTTATTCTCGAAGTCCACTTTCTTAATTTATGTAACGCTTTAAATTGATGGATGGTTTCAGATTGGTATCAATAAATCTCTCAAATTCGCGCTACGCCCATGCGCATGTATCACGGCCATATCCAAATGACGTGCAAGCTATTTTTGTCATCCCGTCGCCAATCGTGTTTTTCCATACAGCAGGAATTTAAAAACTTTAAATAATTACTTAACTCGTATTATCCAATCCTTTCATATTTATTGACGTGTAAAACAAGATAAAACAGTACTTCTGTTTAAATATTTGGTCCGACGCCAAGTCCTTAGGCGAATTAAAGCTATCGCCAGATTTGTCGACCTGTGCTCAAACATGGCACTCGTCATGTATGCATTTTATATTAAGTCTGACCCAGTTGATTACGAAAATAAACGTTTTTGTAATGATTACATCAGTGGCGTTAAACTACTTAGTTATGATTCATCTCCATCATCGAATGCATTAAAATGAACTATTGCAATCGTTTAACACGTACCAAATACCTTTATTGCCTGTGTATGCGCAGGCTGATGATTTCACCGCAACAAACATTTCTAAAACAAAAATGTTGTGTGTTATTGATTGTTGCTTCATTCTTTGGACATGATGTTTTGAAAGTGCCTCCGCACAGTTATGCATTAATCAAAACAACCACATCTCTCGTTAGCTTCGAACCATCATACACAATCATGAGTCTTTCATGATTGCATTCAGCAGCGTATCTATTTATAACTTTATTTATTCAATTAATCATGGCATCACTGGGCTAACATTTAGATTAAAACCATGCGCGTAAGCGTCGATGTTGTCTCGATTAAGTCTCAAAGTCTAAGTTATTTATAGTTAACTGGTTTGTTAACGTAACTGCGGGTTAAACAAGTTTGAAAAGTTTATGATAACTACGGTCTCCCGCTGCGCTTTGTATATGCATGAATTCTTTGCAAATAATAAATCGAGAAGGAATTCTTTCTTTAATATTTACACGCCATATCACGAAGTTTGCGGCGAATTATTTTGTAAATGAGGAGATAAGAAATATCAAGTTTTATCTGGCGTTTATTCATAAACAAGTATGACCTTCGTGTAGTGAAGGGCACGTAATATTATTGTTTTATTAATTTAATACACACTTTGATTATATAACTTACTCGATTGACCAAACGAGACTTATCAGCTTGTGCTATTTTGAAGAATGTATTATACAAGTAGTCCTAAAAATTGCATTCTGAATTATTGGGGGCCTTTGTTTTGTTTCATTGTTCCGTAAGGTTCCGTAATACTGTTTTGTTTCCCAAAAGAAATATTTAATCTGTCTTATTGTCATTAGTTCAGCCTGACAAGAGAAGAAATCAAATTAAATTTGGATTAAATTGTTTTTGCTTTGATTCTGTACCTAGAATTGTGTACTTGTTTGACTTTTTGTCTGTTTTAAAGCGTCTGCACTAAGGTTGCCACATATCAAAGCGAATGCCTTATTTTATTGAAGGATGACTCAATCATACTGTCTAACACCACCAAGTATAAGCTATTAAAAACAATTATTATTGGGCACGAACCACAGTTACGATTGATGTTCCTTAACTGACATTCGACTCTCTTGCAAGAATGATTTTAAAAACGGAATGTTGCCAGACACCGCTTCGATGTTCCACTTTGACAGATAAAAACAATTTTATACGAAAGCAAATTGAATTTTTAGCAGTTTTCTCTGAATCTCACTCGTGACTTCAGTCGCTGAATAAAGATATTCTCAAATGAAATTTTCGAAGACATCTGTTCGTCTTCCAATCTTTTTATTGTAGAAATAAGCTAAGAATATTTTATTTATTTTAAAATTTGAAAAAAGGTTTATTTGGAAGTCAATTGAGTTATCACTGTCTCTTTAATTATTAGAAGTTGTTCTTTAAGAGTATGATAACTTATTTCGAAAAAAATGTACCTTCTTAACACCGCTAATATAGCGGTGTTAAGGAGGTCGTGAGCGGTCGTGACTTGAGGATCGTGTCTGCGTGGTCACCTTGTTTTGTGAACAAATAGTACGATTTGACCGTAGGGAGCTAGTAAAGAAGAATGCGCTCACCCATAGTCTGAAAAGGTTTCCAAGAAGACAAATGGTACCTTTCTCTAAGACTCTAAATACTCTTTTGGAGTCTAGCTGTCGGATAGACTTGAATGAACTCAGTAAGTGTTTGGAGCCGATCTTAAATTTGAATGGTACCGACAACCTTCAGGTTTAGACCTTCACCAATCGTACTAGGTTTCAAAGACATACAAGTTACAACATCTTTCAAGCTGGCGGTGAGGCAAATATATATTCTTATCTGTCAAAATTCTATGGCCAAATTCTACCTTTGGTCAGTTTAAAATTACCTAGCTACGTGACCTACACCACGAACATTTTATATTTATGTTAAACAGCTGTTTAAAAACTAACTCGATTTAATCAAATACATACCACCTATTGCGGACGAGTAAACAACTTACGTCTCATGTTATTTTCAAAACGTGTAGAAATAAAATCATAAATTTGGTTTACTCAAAGTGCAACGACCTTTTTAAGTGTATTTATTAACTTTATTACCCCTGAGCCATGTGATAAAAACTGTTTTGATGTAGCTACGCAACTTGACCTAATTTTGAACGTAAATAAAATAATCATGTTGATTGCAATGTTCAGGGTTTTCTTTATTTCTAGATATTCTACGAAATAGTCTTCAACAATAGTAGATAACACCAGACTCATTAACAACCCCGGAATTATACATATTTATCTGTTAAATGAAGCTACGGATCCGCCCGTGCATTAGTTTGATTTCTAACGCATCACGAATTCTATGACTATCATGTAACATGTCAGTCTTCATTGACAGACTAAATACGGTATACATTATGCAGTCAGGACCTCAAATTCTAGTATTATCATCCGGAATGTAGATTATATTGCCGATATAACTAACTAACTAGTTATAATCTATCCATGTAAAATAATCACCGCTAATAGTGTCCAGGTCATCATTGACATTGGTTAAACTGAAAAATAACACTTTTACATATTTGAAAAAAAAAACCGAGGAGAAAGTTGATTGATAATTACAAAAATATTTATGTTTAATACTGATTTGTGATTGCACCTAGCTTTCACCTAGCTTTAAATACAATATCAGTCCTTGATAACGTTTTGTGTGGTCACGATTGGACCATCTATAGGAAGGACCACCGCTAATCTGCCTCAGGCATCGCTTTAGATAATTAAGGGATTGCGGATATCCAGAGAGAGCATCATTAATTGACTGGCTGATCATGGCGATTTGATAACAACATAAGGATTAAAATGACTAAGAATGTTCTGAGAAAAGTCCTGAAAATTAATAAAAATGTTCTTGATTAACAAAATTTAATATGTTGTTAAATGTATACACATTAATGTTACATAACAGTTTGAAAACAACATTTAAAATGCTATTGCTATGCATTTCTTTACTTAGTTTTCCAATATCTGCCTCTGAATTATAAAAATATATATACTATCTTCTTTATAAGATTAGTATAAGTAGAAGATTAATATTGCTCGAAACTCAAAAATATGAAATCATTTTCTTATCCTTCTCCTTGTAAGTTCTACTTCAGATATTGAAGGTCTTTCTTCTGTCAGTCTAAATAAAGTATCTGCAGAGACATGTAATGTGTTGACTAGCTCAGGGGCGTAATTGCTCTTATTATGTACAACAATTTAACTGCCTCTTAAGAAATGATTATACCTTATTAAGTAATCATTTATGGCGCCATAATAATACAACCGCCTTAAACGAATGCTAAACATTTCCTACTGATGGGAAGACTAGTTGGAATATTTGACTTAAAAATATATGACCTCTTATCGTAAAGATCTACAAGAAAAGAATAAGACAGCGATTAATCCTTAGTTACTTAAAGGACCATAGTATTTCCAAATAGAATGGGCCTTCTAAATTTAGTTATATGTTTAAGATTTCTTTGATCTATCAGCTCAAGCTTAAATATTAGTTCAAATTTAAATAATATAAAACGCTAAATAAGATAAATGACAGAATACGAACTACATTTTAAATTATCTTATTTAGCGTGAACTTACAGCAACAGCAATGAAACGTTGGATTTCTTCTTCATTTCAGGTAGCAAAGCTCAGCTCTTTAGAATTTGTTCCGTGTTCTTAATGAAGTACAGTAACTTACAATTTAATTATACAGGTTCACGTTCAGTTCCTCTCGAAAAGTTACATGGTTTATGTAATTTATGACATAAAGACATATATTTGAAAAGTCCTAAGGCAACTGTGCCACGTATGAAATGAATCTAGCACTACAAAATATAAACCAGTTGTTTAACAGTCTAGGCTTAGATATTTCTCCAATCAAAAGCAAGATTTGCGTCTTCAAAAAAGGTCGTTTCAGGGGTAGTATTGCTTGTTCTTTTGATAGTGATAGAAGTACAACTATCCCTTTTGTAAGTCAGATTAAATATTTGGGTATCTGGTTTGATAGCTCCTTAAGATGGGGAAAGCATATTAATGAATTGACTGAAAAAGTAAATAAGTTTATTAATTTGTTAAAAGTATTATCTGGATCTGGGTGGGGTCTCCATCAAAAACATTTGAGGAGATTATATATTTCGGTAATACGTAGTAGAATTGATTATGGTAGTTTTCTGTTTGACAATAGCTGTAAAACACATTTAGATAAATTAGATAGGGTACAAAATCAGGCCCTTCGTATTAAGTATCAAGGTAGCTATATACGCAGCACTCCTATACATGTCATGGAAAACGAATTGTGTCTCCCTCCCCTTTTCGTTCGCAGGAAGTATTTAGCAGGAAAATTTTGGTTAAAAGCAAAATCATTCCATGACAATAAAACTCTTGTTTTATTAGAACAACTTTTTATAAATAGACAGGCTAGATACTGGGTTGGTAAGAAACTTCCTCTACTTGCATCCTTATTTAATGATTTCAATTCCTTGCGTATATATTCTAGGCCACAACTTGATATGTTTTCCCTTAATACTTGGGTGAGTAATGTTAATATTAAACAAGTGGTCCGTGATTGCATTCCTGCTATATCCCGTGCTAAACGACATTACGATTCTCAAGTTATTAGAAATATTTGTAATGACTTTATAGAACGTCAGTATTCTGACTGTTATAGAATCTTTACAGACGGTTCCAAGGATAAGAGTCTGGGAGGTGCGGCTTTCTTAGACTCACAGCTTGGGAGTTTTGTTAAACTTAGGATTGATTCTAATATATCTATCATGCATATTGAATTGATTGCTATATTGGAAGCATTATCATATGCAGAATCAATAAATAGTGATAAAATCGTGATTTTGACAGACTCCAAAAGCGCCTTACAACATCTGACTCGGTACACCTCGCCCGGGCGAGGTTGCCCGATTGCTTATGTTATCTATGAATCCATTTTAAGAATGCATAATTTCAAATCTGTTTTTATCCAATGGATACCGTCGCATATTCAGCTAGACTACAATGATAAAGTGGACTTGTTGGCAAAGCAGGCTCTTGTTGATGGAATTCCAATTAGTGTAACTCCTCTTTACTCAGACTACATCATTCAAGTGAAGAAAAATTGTTGGGATAGTTGGCAGGAATACTTTGACGAACGTTCACGGGATAAGGGCATCTGGTACCGTACTATTGAAGCAAACGTATATAAATTCCCTTGGATTGATCAAGTAAGGCTTAATAAACCGTCTTTGACTGTTGGTCTCAGGCTCCGCTCCGGACACATTCCTTCAAATAAATTTGCATACTTAATGAAAAAAGTTCCTTCTCCTAATTGTTTGTTCTGTAATGTCCTAGACGATGTCCTGCATATTTTGACGGAATTTAGTCGGAATTCGGATCTAAGAATGTCACTTTTTGGTCACAATAAAACATTTGATGTCGGAGTTTGTAATAGTATTTTATCTTGTCCGGCTTCCGAGGAAGCCAAGCGTTTATATAAATTAGTAAATTCGTTGGTTTAAGATATTATTATTGTTATGTATTTGTTCTTATAAGGCGATGTGGTCGCTAAGCGACAAAGCCTGCTAAATACATTAAAAAAAAAAAAAAAAACTGTGCCACGTAGTTATGTAAAATATATAACAGAATTATAAACCTGCTATCAAAAACGATAAAACTTCGCAAATGCTGAGCCAGACATTTGATTACATCTGCTACTGACTGAATGAAATCCGCATCGAGTCGTAATACCAGCACAAGGCCAACCCTTATCACATATTGTATCGTTGATGTTTTTTTTTTTCAGGTAAGCCCAAAGATCCGACAAATTCATTGTGGTGAGTCATAGAATAAAAAAGGTATCCCTGTCCTTGTGTTTTTTTATCAGCAGCAGTCGGTGGATTTTGTTCTACAATGCTCTATTTGGTGTACTTTGCCTTTTAGATTTTTATAAAGTGGAAATTTATTCCGACCTTGTTCTCTTGTTAACACTTTATGTAATGAATGGAAATTACTACTAATTATTTAAATAATTTAAAAACACAATTCATGATTCATTATAAAAATAAACTACGGGCTAATATTTTGTTGTATTAAGTTTTTGAATTAATTTGGGCTTAGTAGCAAACTAACTTCGAAGAACTGAAAACCGTTTCAATATTTTTGGTATAAATATATAATTAAAGATAAGAAAATAATTCTTGTATTAAATTTAGGCGCTCAAACAACAAGGGCTTCGTAAATATTTTAACCTCTAAATGGTAACACCGTGTCGTAATTACATATGTTAATTGCTCAAATAGAGAAACCTGTCAAATGTAATAACGTTAAGTCATTTGACATATTTTGAATATAATTCTGCTAATTCAATTTCGACAAAGTAATTAGCAGTAATTAAGGCTAGGTAGTTGTCATTGAAGTATTCAATGTGTATTTTGTTTTTATCTAACAGATTTCTTAGAAATATCTTTATGTATGAGCTGGCATAAGGATAAGTATACTATTTTATCTTGATATCTTCACAGATTGTTATTATCTATTTACACTATAATGACCGTCAAAGAAACAATACTGATTAAAGTAACTGCTTACTGTTCTCAGAAATCGTAAAGATTTTCGTAACAATGCGATAAACATATGTACTTACCAAGACATCAGAAACGAGACCCTCGATTTTAACCAAGCTAGAGACTGTGCTAACAATGACATATACATACAAAAAGAGCTGATTATCATATTTTTTAATCCTTAGTATTCAAAACCAAACTCCTTAAAAACCACGGAGGAGAGAAAAAAGCGGAGATGCCACAAGGCAAGTAGGTCATGCGCCTCCAACTAGGTCATGACGTCACAGTGGGCGGGGCCGAAAACCTTAGTTTCGAATGAATCTTGATCGCGTTCGGATCCGTGGATCCGTCGTATTTTAATAGGTTTTTAATATTGTTACATTGTTTTAATAATGATGTGCGCTGTTGTTGGACGCAAAAATTGTTCCGGATCAAAACTGAAACATATTGATGGCATAATATTTCACGTGTAAGTCCCTAAAATTAATATTTTCATTTTATAAACACAAATTTTCTAGCTTGATCGCCAGATTGAAGATAGAGACATCTACCGTTGAAGAGAAGCATTCTAAGATTTCTAACAACTTCTTATAGATGACGTGTTTTTATACTATCAACGCATGTTATTCGTAGCCAATTTTCTGCTCAAATTACTTGCTAATGTTTATTTTGCTTACTAAAAGTTACTTTATAGATAAATTATATACCTTATGCATAAAACAAGAACAAGAATTGAATATAAGAAAAATGCGCCATCTGTTGGTAGGTAGTCGGTTTTAATTGATGAGCCATTCTAACTAGGGATGTGACTTTGCGGTAAAAAAATCGATTATTTAAAAATCGATTTTTATTTTCTGGAACATCAAATCTACTAAGACATGGTATGACATTTCACATGTAAATAAATCTTTACCGTATTTTTCTATTTAATTACATTTCGGAACCAAATTCGTGTATTCTATTTTAAATTATTATCAGATTTGTGTACCAACATTGAGTCCGCTAGCCCCTCCAAAATACGTACCTATCGGTCCACCGATAAATCCGAATCTTGCCGATGAATAATTTAGTGATCTTACCTTTAACGTTGAACCAAACGCCTATGCGTCAAAGCGCCATGAATTTTACGGCGCTTTCGACCTTTCTTATTAGCGAGAGAGCCTAACTTAAAAAGCGTTTTAGTGCTGCATGTTTTTTCGTCTGCAATGCTTGTTGGTATTGTTTAATTTTGTATGTGTTAGTGTCGTCATTACGTTTTAGTTTTGTTTGTAGTAATTCGGAACTGCGCTTGTGGGCACATTTCCCCCCGCAAAAAAATGGCAGAACTATTTGGTTGGTAATAAATCGCTAAGGCTACTCCCTGTTGCTCGAAGGTTATCTATGAACAATTTGCAAAATAATAACGAACCCCCCCCCCCTGCCCTCAAATGGATAGCGGGTAGCGGTGTTTCTTGTAATTTTAATAGATGCCAGTAGAAAAAAATCGAAAAAGCGGACGCTTAAAATAAAAAAATCTATGAATAAATAATCGTTTTATTTTAAATAATAATTGCTCATAAAAAATCGATTTTTATGAAATAATAATCTTTTTTTTAATCTTTTTTAATCGATCATTTTTTAACATCCCTAATTCTAACGCACATAGAATGTTCTGGATCAAAGTATCATGCTTTGTTACGCCATAGTGGCAAATAGACGAACTAAAATGAAAATAACTAGTTCAATTTGACTGTAATAATTCCATTCACCACGAGATGGATTTACAAATAAAGGGAGGGTTTTCTATCGTGGGGTGGAGCCATCGCCGTACCTCGTCCCCCTGTCACCCGCATTTAGGCGACGCTGCTTTCTAAAGAAATTTTGCCTTGCGGCATCTCCGCTTTTTTCTCTCCTCCGTGTTAAAAACGTTGTGACTCCCGACTGTCAGTGTATTGATTGTCCATCCCTAAGAAATGGAGCTGATACTGTCGGGGGTGCCCCAGGGTATGTGTTGGTTCCTATACAAAAATATCCAAGGTAGTTAAATGTAGATCGATTTTCAGGAAGATGTGGCTGTATTGCTGTGAACTCAAAACGTCGCCTTGCTGACGATAGCGATAGAACGTTGTTAAATCAATAATATTACCTCTTTTAGGAACCGTTATTACCAACTGGTGCACCGCCATAAGGTGCAACTGGGGTGAAAGTACTAACAGGTAACCATGCGTAAAATCGATATAATTTTAATCTGATCCAGACAGTCCCCATCCCCGTAGTACTATTCAAGGTCACGTCCGCCGCCATTTTGGGACGGCTCGACGGTTTTATGACGCTCGGCGCGGACCCTCTTAAAAGGGTGGCTGTCTGCTGAGTTTCAAAGTCTAAAAGGTTTTTTTTGGGTGTTATTAACATAATAAATAAAGGAGACACCTCTTTCGGCTACTCACTCAGAACCACCGTCTAGTATTTACTAAATAATTTATTGAAATATAAACCTGCTTACTACATGTTTCAATTATTAAATACTAGCTTTCCGCCCACGGCTTCGCCCGCGTGGTTTATTGGCTTTTCTATACTAAAATATGTATGTATTATACATATAAACCTTCCTCTTGAATCACTCTATCTATTAAAAAATTACTTTTAACAAAAAAGTTAAACCGCCTTCAAAAAATAATAAAATAATTTTGTCTAAAACAGTTTGGGAAGTCGGTGACTTCTATTTGAGTGGGTCTTTTATTTTCGCCACCGACTTCCCAAACTGTTTTAGACAAAATTATTTTATTATTTTTTGAAGGCGGTTTAACTTTTTTGTTAAAAGTAATTTTATTTTGTAATTTTTAGTGGAAAGTTTGTTTAGAAGTACTTGTTAGCCAACTAAACGCACTGCTCCAATAAGACAGCGATGTTTCGGAGTAAACGATAATATCATCGATGTAAACAAATTTTAGATTTTTGTTGATATTTTCAAAACTGCTTAACCGATTTCGATAAAATTTGAACGGGACCACCTCTGAAGTATGAACTACCAAACAAAAAAACAATCATTAAAATCGGTCCATAACTGGCGGAGAAATCGCGTAACAAACATACAAAAAAAAAAAAAAAAAAAAACATACAGACGAATTGAGAACCTCCTCCTTTTTGAAGTCGGTTGAAAAAAACCGCATCAAAATCCGTTGCGTAGTTTCAAAGATTTAATCATACAAAGGGACATAGGGACAGAGAAAGCGACTTTGTTTTATACTATGTAGTGATATAAAAAAAACAGTCTGCAACTGATATATTTTGTTTAAATATTAATATTTGAAAATAGGCTAATTTACCACACATGTATTGGGCTCTCAGTTGAATCAATATGGTCTTCAAACTTACATCATCACAATATGGGGTAATTGGCATAGCAGCGAGGCTCCTTTAACAATTTATTTGTGATCTCAACTGTTCTGTTTCATAAATTAATTTTATTCGTTTGCTCTCGTATAAAATTGTTGGTGATGGCATAATATAAAATAACATACTATTCCGCTGTGTCATCCTCGAGTTTTCTCGGTTCAAGTCAATTTGTCTCTTTTATATTTCATGTTTTAAATCCCAAATGCTTACAGTTCATTATAATGAGGCTAGCAATAAAACTACTCAAGTTCAATGACACCCTTAGGAAAAAGAGGAAATTTTATCAAAGTAATTAAAATATTTGTAAATATTAACTGAAATATAACACGATTTCAACTATTGTTATGCTGAATATACATATTTTTACCGTTGATTTCTATACATTTTTTATTTTATAAAAAGCTTACTAGCAATGTGGGTCACACGTTACTAGTATTCTTGTTAACTCCTCGTGCTAAGCTAAATGCTTGTGTTACGAGTGGGTTCACGTCGGTAGTGCAATGGGTGGGGTTCGAACCGGCAACCACATGATCGCAAGTCCAACGCCCTAGCCATTAGGCTACCATAAAACAACATACCATCACGTCTGTATTCTCCGAAGGGTTAGGCAGAGGTGCACTTATTGTACACCCACAGTTCGCCGGTATGTTTGGGTCCCATGTAATAGGGGGCGAGCCTATTGCCATTAACCGGGCACAACTCCAGACTCCGAGCTGCTACTGAGAATTTCATAGAAAAACTCAATAACACTTTGCTCGACCTGGGGATCGAACCCAAGACCTCTAGCGTAGCAGTCGCGATTGGGACCATTAGTCTTCGTCTACCGCCGCTTCATATTGGCATATTCAGGTTCTGTCCACATAATTAATCATGGCAGATAATTGAAAAAGAAAGCTAAGATAAAGCTTTAGTGAGCTGTCACAATTTCTAATTAAATTATTATCACATTTATCACACATTCGCAGATGATCGATGATAATTATTTTCGATAACCATCTGGTAACACCTTTAGTCAATATCGACTTATTATTATCATTATTGCCGCCCTTATTTTTCTAATGGTCACGAATCTTTATTTAACGTAAGATACGTTAGTGTTGCCTTCATTGAACCTGGGATATAACTTTTGTGCTATGATGGATGCGCGATTAATATTGATATATTGGTTATAGCTTAATTGACTATGTCAAGATTTTAAAATAAGCTTCAAACAATAATAGAGATAAATATGAAATCCGGAGCGTCCAAATGTTACGCCTAGTCCTTCAAGCGTACTGGTCAAGCTAGTTGAAACATCTGAAACTAAAAAGTAAAGAAATATATTACTACCCATACAATGTTACTGACCATTGGTCGCTAGGTAGGCCAATCGCCGACGTAAAACACAATAAGCACTAAATACAGTAAAGTGAGGAGTAAATCAACGCATGAATAGACTCACGATGGCAACGAAGCCGTACAAATCGTAATTCCCTGAACTGTTACATTTAATATACCTTGTAGACTAGTGTTCAACTGTTGATGCACACACTAGTAGGTACGGGGAGCGATGCATCAGTTTTAGCTTGACCTCCACCCCAATATTGTGTTTCAAATACGTAACAAAATTAGCATGATGTATTTTTAGACGGCCGTGCAAATATGTGGGGCAGGGGTAGTCAAAAACCGGAAATATAACAATATCAACTACTTGCGTATATTACAATATTGATCTATAATAGTTTATTTACGGAAATCGATCAGTCAACGCTATGCTAACGATATCCGGTTGAATATGGATTAGAAGGAGAACAGTAACGAAACTCAAGAAAAGTCTATGGCGATGATAACATGCCAGATGGTGTCAATTTATTGAGTTCTTACTGACCTGTTCGAAACCACGTACGCCAACAAGTTTAAAAAAAATACGCGTCGTTGTTCCATCACCTTCACATCAAAGTAACCCACTTGGCACATACGATTTGTAAACCAGATAAGAAATCAGTTACCAAATAAACAACTCTGGGATGATAATGTAATGTTATAATTAAAACGAGTGGAAACTCCACAAAAGGAAAAAATATACGAAGGTAAATTTTCGCCTTCGACAAAATTTAAAGATTCTAGTTCGAATGCTATATTAATTTTGTTAAACAGTGATAGTCATGGTAGTTACTAAAAGGGGCATGAAAGACACAAATCCAAAATTCTGAATAGT
The DNA here is from genome assembly GCA_958496365.1 of Subacronicta megacephala. Lineage (NCBI taxonomy): Eukaryota > Metazoa > Arthropoda > Insecta > Lepidoptera > Noctuidae > Subacronicta > Subacronicta megacephala. The sequence goes on from OY292534.1 coordinate 10,312,964, forward strand.
ATAGGTCAATGCTGTTAGATTATATCCCAGAATAAAATAGAATATTATTTCAAATACGTCACTTTACAATACTAAGATTTAATAACGTCCTTTAGATACCTTGTTTACGAATATCAACTTTGTCCTCTACGACCTGAAACATTAGCACATCTAAGCAATTGCAAATCAACAATGTTGTTATCTCTACTACTTTTGTTTTCACAAGTACTACTTCCATTTACTTTCCTAGGAAGACAAAAGTCACGTGCTCGCAACCGCGACGCACTATTACCAAAATCATCAAGAAAATTCCATAGTCGACCTTGCCCTACTGTTTCGTTGTCGCTCGCCTACGTGACGCCCTTCACGCACTTTTCTATTCCTCTAGCCGTCTCTTTCTAGAATAGTCTCGCTTGTTTTTTAGGTCAATCAGCTGCTGTTTGTGTCATTCGAGTCTTGTCGCTGCTGATTGATATTAAAGAGTTTTTTGAACTTTTGCTTTATTATGTTCTTGTGGTTATATCATTTTAATAGATGGTGTTGTGCTGAAAATTTCTTCATCGTCGGTATTTAGTTATGCATAATTTCTTTATTTATTACGTTATTATTTTATTTATTTATTTTATTCTTTATTGTACACCACATATGCAAACTTAAAACTATATATCCACAAAAACAAATGTAGGTACAATGGGCGACCTTATCGCTTAAAGCGATTTCTTCCAGGCAACCAAAGTGTAATGAACACCGGACAAGATAACGGGCAAAAACAGCTCATTATTGCAAAACCTTAAAACTACCTATATGTATATAAAAAATAACTTTATATCCTATGTATTATATGTATATATATATACCTATAAATAAAAATATACATAAAAATACATAAATAATAAAAATAGAAATGATTAAGTATTACACTGTCCCGAGTAATGTTTCTTCAGTAGCATTTTAAACATCGGCAAAGATTGTGCACGTCTTACCGTAAGTGGTAACGCATTCCACAGGCGAGCTGCTTGAACGAAAAAGGATTTATCAGTGAACCTAGTGGAATGCGCTGGGATTTTAAGTTCCAAATTTTCCAATGACCTCAGATCCCTCGAATGTGTGTCACAAAATGAACTCAAAACGTTCTTTGAGGTACAAAGGGGTAGATGGATTAAACAGCACATTATAAAGCAAAGAAAGGATATGAGAATTCCGGCGAAGTCGGATTGGCAACCAGTTGAGCTTAGTACGAAAATCGGAGATATGATCATATTTGCGTAAGCCAAATATAAATCTAATACAAAAGTTTTGAAGTCGCTCAAGTCTATCTAGCTGCTCTTCAGTAAGGTCAAGATAGCTGACATCGGCATATAATGGTGATTATCTATCTATATATTATAATAAGTTAGTATTTTGATTTTATGTCTTTATAACAGTGCACCACTGCCAAGTGCAAACTCAATTCAGATGTCAAAATTATTTTACAATATTTTGTGGTGATGTGGCAAACAATGGTGAATTAAACAGTCTGTGTGTTCAAACATCGCGTTTCGCGTGTGACTGGGAATTTGCCTGACATTACAGAAATTCCATCAAAACTGTTCTAAGTCCCTGTTACGTTAATATAAGATCCAGATCCAGAACATGGATAATAAATCAGACACCGGTATTATAATGTTCACATTGTATTTACTCCCTACGAAATGAGAGGCTAAGCTAACTTAACATCCGTTTAGTTTGTTGAAAGTTACAACACGTATTTATGTGTGTGGGAAATTGGAAAGTTGATGGCCGCACAAGTACTTGTCGAAGAAACTAAAATAATACATTAATCACTGCAGGTACTTGCGCCTCTATTACCATGAGCATATCTATAGTTTTTGTTCAATCGTTGACTTCAGATAATTACTAGTCAATCTTGAGTATGACCTACTTCTATCTACAAATTTTCAGAACTATAAATATTTTAAAAAGCCTATTGCCATTTAAAAAAACAATGACTTTGGAACTCGACAAAAAAGGTAAGCACTAAAACCAAATTAGAAAAACATTAAAACAATAGTCGTTGGCTTGAGCGTGTCGACATTTTGACTAAACACGCCATCGTTAACTGACAGATGTCGAAAAAATAAATTACACTAACAAATACCAGTCATCGATGGCCGCCGTGACCGATGTCTAGACTTGACAAGCCATGTAATAAGACAATTACCTACATCCTCTTGATGTAATTCACGTTTTTTCCATTTATGCGAGGTTGAGGTTGTGATGTTTACGGAAGTTGAGCGGAAATGACGAGTGAGACTCCAAATGCAGTTGCGTTCAAGTGGCCTTTGAGATGTGCACCTGCTTTACGTTAGTGTTACTGAGTACTCTAAGCGTAAGCTTGATACTCATTAGTAAAACAAAACATGCCACCAATCGTAATCATAATCGCAAACGTTTTATTGTCTGATTGATGATCATCCATGTGTGAATTTATGAGTTCACTAGCCTATCATACAATATTAATAACGAGAATAGGTTGTCCGTTTTTGTAATGCATCTTACACGGTTGGATAATTAATTGAAAAGCAATGAGATTAAGGTCTGGGTTACGAAAGAAGAACGTTCTCTGTTGTTTATAAAATATATCGATAAATACTCCTGACCTGTAATAAAAAGGAGAAAGTTTATCAGTATTGACTTATCAAATAAAAAGCGTATTGGCATGTTATCATCTCACAAACAACTAGTTACTGCAATTGACGTAAGTGGTTATCGTTCTTTATTATTACATATTTAAATGCTACTTTTACCGAATGCAATAATTGACCTTAGTTTTGCTTTACATAGATGAGATGAACTAAACTCATTGCCACGCAAAATTTCAGCTTATTCGCTTACATTGTTCATCTACAGCTAATGATCTTCACATTCCGTCACCATTTTTAATAAAAATCAAATTAATATACCTTGTGGATAACTATTTAAACTTAGATATCACCAGTCTTTACATTTTTATTCATACACTTTGTCGCCCTCAAAACAGATTCGTTCATAAACACTATTATAAACAGAGAAGATGCAAGCCTTATAAAAAACCTACAATAGCTAAATTGTATTATTTTTTTAGCGTAGAACAGTCAATTGATTCTGTTCCTATTGATTTTCTCGCCCCAATTCTCTTGGATTGTGAAACGTCTAGACTAGTTTGGGCGTGTTAGATTGGCTTTTGCCGTACTTTTAACGAAATTAAGTTCTAATCCAGCTTAATTGGACTACAAAAACGAGTGCCACATTAATTTTCCTGATAAAAGTGATATTTTTAACCTTAGACGGTGATCAGATGGCTTCCCTGTGTGTCGATATTGACGTTAATGTTGAGTTCAACAAGCACATGCTACAAGTACATGGCATTATTTTTAATCTAATTAAAACTGATACGATTTTAAAGGCAACGTTAATGATAATCAGTATTTATTTGTTGCAGAATTAGATACACTGCCAATTTATTTATATCATTTTAAATATAGATTATCACATATGCATAAATCGTAGTGTTATATAAATACGTCAGATATCAATATAGGATAATTTATTTGAATAAACTTAATTACTTATATCATGAGATAACCTCCCGTATTGCAAAAACAACATGATCGTTAGAATTGATGTTAGAAAGACGTTTGAAATATTTTAAAAAACAATACAGACCTTACACGTGATTTTTTCCTGGATTTCAATGACAGATTCGAATTCGTGCCGTGAGTTTATAATACATATTGGTATATTCCATCATTCGAGAATCGAATATTACGGTAGAGGTCAAAAAACGTCTAATAAAAAAAAATATTATGTAATTTTTGTGGAATTTAATCCATAGGAATGTTTTGCAAACAACTAATTTTAAACGAGGTCATTTAAAATAGTACGGGTAGTCGGGTATCTATGTATATCGACAAAGGCAAAACGTCACAATATATTTCAGTGGCGCCCGACTGTGGGCGATATACGTGGGCGGGGAATTGCACTACAACCCACCACACCTCCGGCCAGAACACAACTAGTTCATAAAGAACTTGTTCTCCGCTATAAATCGCACCCACTGCTCTTCATCCACCATTCGTTGCCAGAACGACACTCGCAAAACTAGCATTTGATGCAAAAGTACTCGATTCTGAGAATATGTTTGAGGCTTTTTTGAAGCTCTGTCCGTACGATGCTGAAACTGCTGTTGTTGGCTTATGTCTATTTTGTGGCATTATGTCAAGGTACTGGTTTGTCCAGTGTTTTTATCACTACTACCGAACCTAAGCTGGAATTCGAGATTTGTGATTTCACATTGTGACATAAACTTGTTTATCCACTTTGCAAGGATTTCGACAAAGTTCAAGTATAAGTATATCGTTTTTAAATGCATTTAGATTAGCCATTAAGGAAAATGTGTTTCTTATCCTTTATAGATATTAAACTGGTATCATAATATTAGTTCTTTTTATTCTGGTCGCATTTTAATTAATTTATACTATATGTTATTCTTATCAATTTTTTAAAATTTAAGATCTGGATTTTGCGTAAGTTACAATTACAAGTTAATCTAGCAAATTGAGTATATTTAATTCAAGTTTTTAGAAACTTGTAACATTGAGGTCGTTTTATTAGCAGTAGTAAAACCGTGTGAGCAGAAAGCAATAAAAATATTTTCGTTATCGCTCTCATTGTACTATGCAACTGCTATAACCAGTCACCATAGCGACTGAGTTTCCACGTGTATATTACCTCGACCTTCTGTAGGTCTGATAACGAGTAACATAGCCATAATTTTGCACGACTATTGTGAGTGAGTTGGAACTAATTTTCCAGCTAGTGAGTGATTGGTGTAACATAATAAACTCTTTATCCCACCAAGCTGTACAAACCATAATCCTGAGAGAAAAAAATCATTACCTGTTATTATATGCAAGGTGCAATCTTTTGAATGATAGAAAGTGCAAATGGAGTTTTGATCGTATCCTTGCAGGTGTTTAGATTTAGACCCTTTAAATCTAAGTAATAACGTAAATGGCGTCTCATATATCATTGGTGGTGCTTTTAAATACAAAAGGTATCTAGGCACCTTGTGCTCCAAACTCCATGTATCTTTTATTGAATAATGCTGCTTCGTGTAAAGTACATGTTGTATTTTGTGCATTGTAATCGTTAGTAATGGAAGCTTCAGCACGGTTTAATCGACTATAAACCCAGTCTGTTGACAATCGCAGGAAATATCCGCCATTGAATTTTCTTCACGCTCATTCTTATCAACGTTTCTAATTCTATTAACATTCTTGTGATGTTGAGTAACCTCACCTTGGCACCCAAAGCCTGTTCGGTAACACTGTGAACTTATTAAATTGACTATTTGATATTTGACAACAATGCTATCCTCAATGTGTCACTCACCGTCTACTGATTGCATTGATATTTCTTGCAACAATTATATACACATTAGAATTTTTTAAATTAAAAAAAATATCTTAAACTTTCCTAAAGAAGAAAGTATAAATAATATAGTTGGTTGATCACTTCAGTTGAATTTTACTTTTATATCGATGATTGCATGACCGCTCCATTCACTTTTAGCTGGGATGTACTGAATGTTTGTAGAATCAAGAAATATTTTTTTTTAACTGATCAGAAATTATTATAATATACTAGCTACTGCCCGCGATTTAATTGACATACCAAAAGGACTACTCATAAAATTCTGTTAATCTGTTGAGATAAGACTTAGCTGATATCTTCTATCCTACCTTAGACTGCAATAGATAATGATACGAAGTAAAATGGCATACAGTTATTTGGCATAACAAAGCAATCATTTCACTGACGGTCTTACTGGTCGCTGAGAACCGAAACACTAGATTTTACATTGTGCCTATAATATGGAACTTGACGGGATAAAATAACGGTATAATAATGGTGCTATCCGATATTCCAACAACCATAATATAATCATGACAACCATTAAACAGTTCGAATTGACTTCTCCGTAAAAATAATCGTCGTTTAATTGCTGAGTTAAAGCTTCAATTTTCCGCTGGTTACAAGGTTTATGTTGAGTTAGTCGACAAGAAGTTACCATTCTAGTCTACGAATGTGTTTTATTATCGACGGAAATAAGTGACCTGATGCGATGGCTAGGCTGCATACGAAATGTTAAAAATATGTTCTAGGACGTTTTGCCGCAGAATCGCGAACGCTTAGAATTTATAAAACTTTAGCAGAGGAAATTCAAATAAGTCCGTCTCTTAGTGAACTAAATTGAAGAGAATACCATTATTAGCTTTAAAATATTGCAAGATTATGATATTGTTTACAAGTGTTTTTGTAATCCGTCCAGTTCTTGTTTAGTTCATATTACCTATCTATTAGCGCTGTCAATACATTGCATATTCAATACATTATATTTATATAGACATAAGGATTTATCTTATTTTTATTTATTATCACTGATTTTTTATTAGTTTTATTTGATAGCATTGTAAAATCCTTATGTATATTTGTTTTGATTTGATCATGTGCCTTTTCTGTACCATCACGTTATCTATCATCATGGACAATGTCATTCTTACACACACGTTCGGTCTCCGTGTCATAGTCATCCAAGTCTTATATCTATTTGATTGTGTCATAGTCATCCAAGTCTTATATCTATTTGAATTTATATAAAGCAAGTGTTACTTTTTCTTCGCATCTCCAATTGGCCATTATATCATCAACATAGATTAAGTACACATTTAATATGTTATGTTGTCCAACATTTCCGATAACTGCATGAATCAAGCATTCATCAGCGATATGAAAGCATCCTTTCGGTTTTAAATGAATATTTGTATTATGTCATCGATGCAGATTTAATAATATTAATAACACTTGCTTGAAGTTTTCAAAAATGTGTGTTAATTTAACGAACAACACCTTTGAGTATTTGCTAATCGTTAATGCAATAAAAATAATGTAAGCCGTAACTCGTGTAATGAAAAAACTGTTAATGGAAGCGACTCGCATCCCACGGTTATTATAAAGTAACATCGGCGCAATGTATAAACAAGTTTGTGTGAAAACTTGATGCCCATATAATTACCGACGCAAGTGTTGTATTGAGGTTTTTGTTGCGAAGTCGGATACGGCTCACGGCTGTACGCACGCGCCTGCTGACGTTGCACAATTCACAGCAGGGCTCTACTAGCGAACTAGAGACGCGGTTCAGACGCCGCCTGCCCCCCACCCCTCGGGCCCGCGCCGGCACGCCGATCCTCCCCCCGCAGCACCACACCCGTAATCGCGCGCGCCTTAGTTGCCCCGCAGCTGCCGCGCGCGTCCGTCGCATACTCCATGCGACCCCGCTATCCTTCTACCGTAATATGGATATACAGCAAATCCGTGTTCTCATCAACATCAAGTTCGCGTATTTGTGGTTCTGCGAAGTCTTCGACAAATATAAATGGATTATATTGTAAAGTGCTTCAAGAAACTATTAGTTTTATAAGGTCCGCATTGGAATTTCTAATATGGCAAACCGTGGCGCGCCGACGTGTTCGGCACATGGCTTCATAATAATATGGTGCTTGCGGAAATTACGTCAGGATTTACAACTGTCCGTGTGACTAAAACGAGAGTGTAAATATTGTGTCGCTGATAATGTCAGAAAGCCTTCTTTTTAATTACGTTCAAGGATCAGTTGCGTCGCAGCATGGCGTACTCGTGGCGTCCACGTTACAATAAGGCCGGTTTTCGCTTTCATATAATGGTGTACGATGATTAGTATTTAGGCTTCTGATATCACAGGTTTCAGGTTTTCCATCAAAATAAAGTATCAAAAGTTAGCAGGAGATTCATACATACATATTCATAATTATAGCATTAAGGACAGACTCATGAACATATTTGATATGGATCAATCGTTGTTTTAGTGTGATATGTGGTTTTGTAATAAATATTTAGGATCTTCTAGGAAAAGAACAATGTTTATTGCTTTGTTCGGGCTTCTATTGAATCCGAGGTCCGAGGTTAGCTAATCATTTCGCACCACTGAATGAATCGCACGAAACTACGACCAATATCGAACTTCTTCTACAGCATTATTATTTAGTATAGATTTGATATATGTCGATGAATTGGCACTGCTTTCTTCACAGCCATTGCTTTAAACTAACAAATAGTTACAATTCCAAAACAATTTTTTTTATTTTCATGCTGTCTAAAATGGCGGGGGAATTCCGCAGTCATTCTGCAGAACCTGCACCTGTGTGGTCTTAAAATCGTGCATGTGTGCGCGGCATCACCGTAGTGCAACGTGGCTGCAACATGCCATAGTACGACTAAAAGGATACTGTAGGCGTAACATTCTCCGTTTGCTGACTTCCTGGTATCTGAAGTTTATAAAAATCAAGCCGTTCATATTATTTTCTTATACAAATATCGTATCGAATGCTTAAATCATCATCTAAATACAAAATGGTACAATAAATTGCCAAAAATTAGCAAAGTGCAATTTTAAAGTAAATTTATATAAAAAACTAAGAATGCTTGCTTAAGTTCGTTTACCCTTTAAAACGATGATATGCTAATTATTCGTGACTCGCGAAACATATTAATTAATCTAATTAGAATACATACGACTGACATTTACAGGACACTTTGTAGACAGTTAGGTTAGTCGATATATCACTGCTTAAATTGACTGAAACGAATAACTTAAATTGGTTAAAGCTGTCGAAGGTGATAAAGAAAACCAAGTTTGTGTGGTCGAATAGATAAAACTAATAAGATGAAATCAAATTATATCCATAGTGCCAAAGATACATGAACTGAAAAAGTTCTTAATCTCTATAATTTAAACAGATCTAGTCACAAGCTCACAGATAATTGAGGATTGGCGAGACATCATCGAAATATGGGAAAGGTTATGCAACGGGAGATTGCCACGTGGCACTACCCTGTGAACTGCGCATGCGTTAGGGGTAGATCCATGACATTGCAACTATATTCCAGTCATTGAATATATACTTAGAAGTCCTGTGTCCTTTGACTGACAAAGGACGTAAAAGGGGAGGTTTTCTCTCATTTGCTTTTTGCTGCTTTGTCGTTATTTAAAACCGTTTTATGTTCGCTGTTCTCTATTGTATATTCAGTTCATCCCTCACTTTCAAGTTTGTGCGTTATTCTCTGATTCTAAACCAAACCCAATAAATGCACCGACAACGGGATCCTTTAACTGTATAGGGCTACGCATTCTAATTAGAATTTGTCAGACACTAATCCAATTAGGTTAGGGTTTTCGAGTAGCCACGGCTCACGTGGCAGCAGACAGCAGTGCGCATGTCCACAACGTCGTCTCAGCTGTGTTCTGAGAAAATCGTTACTAGCGTCCAACGCACCCACTCTTCGTCACGAGACATGGTATGTCGAAAAATCCATGCGATTTTTTATAAATTTTCATTTGTTGCTCTTAAACACATCAATCAATAGTTTCATGCCCTGCATTGCTTTGTTTGAACACATCTTGTTTATTTTTGTAATTAATGTAGTTCTATATTTCATTATAAAGTAAATTATTATGTATACAAAATTATTGTCGATCATTATCACTTTTATCAAACCAAGCCTGTGTGCCAATTAAGCTTGATATTATTAACATTGTTATCACTTATATTTATAAAATTATATTAGTGGGCAGATATGATTAGACATAATTTTTCGAACATTAGTTTAAACATCAGTCTATAGTCCAGAAGCTGTTTACCGCTGTCGACAAGATTCTCAAGGATAAGCGATATTCTCAAAAACTAGCTAAAATAAATAATTGAAAGTATGTAGAAGAGTCTAGTCGAGGTAAAATGTTTTAGTAGTTATTTAATCAAAATAAGATAAATTGACAAACGTGCCTCATTCACTAAGTATAATTCCAAGTTGGTCTCTAACTTCAGTCACAAAGTTCATCCTTTTATCATTATGTTTTTAGGTCGTGGTCGCCACGAAAACATCGCGTGCTGCAGTTCAGGGATTTTTATTACCATCTTTCTCTTTCTCTAGACGTCCATTAAACAGTTTAATGATCCATGAAGGTTTTTGTTATCCTACGATCGCTGCCATTACAGTGTATCATCAGCATGATCCGTCAATATTCATGAGACTTTGTTATTAAACTGTATAAATAAATATCAGTGCCAAGACGTGCACAACCCGACCTTTAATAAGATTCACGTGACTTATTTCCATTTCAGTGTGTGCATCGTGCATTTGCTTTCTTGTGATCTTTGTGTCTGCCAGACTTTCTCCCTGATACATTCGAACCTATAAATATTCCGTAGGTTATAGATGCCTATAGTTAATGATACATAAATCCATGCTCTTATATATGGAATGTTTGCGGGGAAACCCTTTTAGTCACGGAATGTGATTTATAGAACCATTATTTTGATGTTTTACAGAGCGTGTTTAAAGCTTGCTAAAGATTCTACCAATACATAACGTACATTACAACTCTTCTTTATTTATCTAAATATAGCTGGGACTCTAAAGTAAAAAGTTTGGCATCACAAAGGATTTTAAAATACATATTTCAATGCGGAGAATGCAAGCTAGATAATGCAATCATACATAACATTATGTTCTGAAGCACTGTTTGTTCTCATTCTTGTTATTTTTAGATTTGAAGTTTGTCTTGTTTTGAGAGTACGACCTTGATCGGTCATGTCTAGACGACCTTGCCGTTAGTGGAGAATGTCAGGTCTACGTCCGCTTCAATTAATGCCACATGCACTAACACGTTTAATGACATTTACCGAGAGTTAACTCTCACAATCACACACTCGGTAAGAACTTAATCTAGGATCTTGTCTTATTGCATCACGGAAACGTTTGCATGTAACGCGGAAGCCACTCGCCCCTTTACCTCCGAACAGGCATAATATATTCCACGGCATTCAAGATGTAAATACGTAATCAGCGCCATATATTTTTGCCTTTTGCATCATTAAGCACTGGAAGTTATCGTATCATCAATGTTTTTTTAGGCTAAGTTTAAAAACCTTGTGTTATCATTTGCCATTCTCAAACAACATTTATGTTTATGCTTTCCTCATGGTGTTCTTGAAAAGATGACTATTTGCAAATTCAAATACTGCTTCAACGTCATCATTCGTCTCATTGTCTGAAGATTTAAAACTTCCGTTGATTACATTGTACGAATTGAACCGTAATGTCGACGTGGTCTCGTAGATTTTTTCTTGTTTTATTTATAGCCCTTTGTTGTACTTTGTACTCTTACTAGTGTTTGGTTTGTGTACGTGTACATAGTAATTGCGTTTACAGCGATTCATCGATGTGCACAGGTGAAGGTCATGGTCGAGCTCGCGGCGCCTGGACGCGGTGCGCTCACATGACTTGTTGTTTGTATATGCCGCGTTTACGACGCGGACGCGACGCCGTGTTCGAACGTGATTGGTCGCTTTCACGAGCCTCGTTACATAAATGTTCGTATCTCCGCTCCTAGTGTGAGTTGAAGCTATAATGCACTCTGCCTTAGTATCTTAATTCAGTCCTACCTTAGAACCTCCTACTGCACAAGTTGTGTAAACAGAATATGTGAAAACGTCTATTATTACGAAACAAATGAGAGACTATGTAATTATGTATATGAAACGATTCAGTAAATTCCTAGAAACTATGCAGCGTAGTTCATTGATAAGTCTTCCGCGATTATAGCGTAACACGGTTCTAAATATAGATTTCTGCTAATAATACTTTTGTATCATTAATAGACTTCATGCCTTTTATAAAATGTAATATGCTCGAAGATCTTGAGGACATGTTTTGGAGACGTGATAAGATATTCTTGAGCAAATATATATTCAGCTGTTTTTGCGTTGAAGGAATCGGACAAGTGTACGGCAAGGTCGTGTTTATACTTATAGGCGGTCTCGAAAAGACCTTGCTCTTATAACTTGAGTCATATGTTTGGATCCACATTTAGGTTAATCACAATGACCACATGTTTGTAGTATCCCCCGCTTTTAAGCAATGACTAATCATTATTTAATATCTCGATGACGTTTGTCATCTCCTTTGTAAATGATGATAAAATAAAATCATCGTTATCATTAATTATTTTTCAAGTTTAATGTTAACATTTGTTTTTTCATTATTTTCCTCTGCTCACGCAACTGTGTCTAATTATGTATAATAATTATGAAATGCACTTATTATGGTCATTAATATTATCTGAATCCTTCAAGGTTAGGGTTCCAGTAAGTAAGCTTAATGGATATTTATTAATATTTATTGGTTATACTTATGTCGCTAATTACATCGCTTTATCTAATATTATTTTGTTATGTTCACGTAAACCTATGTTCTAAGAATTTCTGGGTCGTTTGTAGCCTTAGTTTTCAAAGCTCGTCCAGTATTGTTTGGATATAATTGCGAAGCGCTGACTGGTTCCAGCTTTCTAAAAAGCTATTGAAAACTAGTTCTGTACTGGTAGTGCTAGTACGTTTTAAGATACAGTAAACCAATTCAACTAATGAGACCTTGACATTTAATTAATGTCATTTGAACAGTTCCGTTTCAGTTATAATATTATAAGGTACACTTCTTTCTACGCGACTAAGAATCATAAATTCACTGAATGTCATGAAAATACTGAGAAAATCTCTTGTCTTGACTGTCAGTTTCATATATAATTTATATAGTAGTGACTGGTAATGCTGCAATAAAGCATAAATAACTATTTTACGGTTCGCTTGTATTGTGTCGAGACTAGATTTCTAGCCGTAAGCACTCGGGGAAAGGTGAATAATATAGCCTCATTGAATAAGGTCCATGCTTTGTCCTTAGACAGATTAAGGTGAAAATTGACTTGATTTATACCCCTTGTATCGTATCTGATAACGGTAGTTTATTTAAGTGTCGTACTAACCGACAACTTTCTGTTGTTGATATTGAGTGCAAAGGGATATAATTGACACCTTGCGGGCTATGTTCAATCGTAACGATGACGTTTACTGCTTTCCTACCTCCAGATGCTGAAGAAACATTAAACTCAATAAGTGTGCCAGAAACTACTATGATACTTGATATCCCCAATAATTAGCATTTATTTATAGAATTTAAGCTCTTCTCTAAGTATATTATGACGTTTTCTGAGGAAGTTTATTTATTTATTAATAAGGTACATCAACAATATACATACGAAACATTTTTTAAAATTAATGACTGTGATAGAGGTCTTGTATGTATATCTCTAACAGATAGTTCACTGACAGGCAGAATATTGCTGTCCATAAGTAGAAGTTTTATTATTAGAAAGGTGGAGCTATAATAATATTCGTTGAGTTTTATGACACCCACGTTATGAGATCTAAAAGCCTTCATAGCTAACAGGAAACCATATTGCAGGTTAGAATTACTGGAAAATAATGACGAGGTTTTACTTGAAAGAACCCCATTGGGAGAAAAATGACACGACGGTTATGGATGCATTGGCAATATTTCACCATCAAATGGCCTTACGTCTGGACTGTAAACTATTCACCGCGGAAAATTAATAGCTTAGATAATCTATTTAAATACTAAGTGCTGGAACGATCTCATGTTTCATTCCATTTACATCCAGTGTTAACACTTGACACCTTTATTTCTTCTTGACGAAGCAATAGAATGGCATTATCTTTATTAGTTTTGATATATTGGCTATTAATCAGTCAAAACCCGCGACAAGAATGAAGCCAATTCAATGAAGCGAAGGTAATTTCAAGCAATAGTTCATCGTAATATTATTCCTCTTACGGTAATTAAAGTCATAATTTTTCTCCGAAGTGACACGCGTAAGTACTGTGCAATAGTCTTTCTTTCGATTTAGATAAATGTTATGAACGTAATATATGATCATATAATTGCGAAATCGAGGTTCTTATCCTTCTTACTACTAACAATTATATTTGATGTGGTAAACAACTGTCAAGGCTGTTTACCCTTTTTTCTAACGACCGGCCCGACTTGATTTATCCAATAATAACCGTTTGTTTGTCTTCAACGTCGCGCCTGATTGGATAGAGTTGACACTTGATTGAAATTTAACACCTTATGTATCGCGATACGTTGCTATTCAGAATTGAAACATTGCGCAAACTCTTCGCTACAATTGACTAGAATTACCATTGCACAAAGCAAGAACTCACACAATGTAATGAACCTAAATATACATTTTGCAAGTCATTTTTCGAATAAAATTCGTGTTGATATTGAGGTACCTACCTACAAAGAGTACCAATGTGATGACAAACATTGGCAGTTCGTGTGTTTCGACAATCATTGCCGCGGCCCGTGTCTAATGAAAGGTCTAATCAATTTGATCATCCATCAACGCACGATGTGAATGTGCGAGAAGGCCGTCAACGAGCCATATAAACACTGTCCAATGTCCGACACGCTAGTTGTGTCATTATAATTGATCTCTGTATTTTGTTCCTGGAAAATGCGACTTGATCAACAAATTGAATCGATTCACATAATTTTCACTTTAGCCGCAGTTGCAATCGTATCGCGTTTTCTATATCTTCCTTCGCCGTAGTTTTAGCGGAAGTGGACCTTGGCCCACTAATGACTAATAATTATGACTTGAATCTGACTTACGATTGGTGTATCGCGATAAATATTTACATTTATGTTTTATCATTTTCTTGTCACAGTATTTCCTTATTTCTTCCTTAATAATGGCAATATCATTTTGTAGCTACAGATTTTTCATTTTCTATTCAATAGTTTGAGTGATTGCTTCCTTGCCTTGTCCGTTGTTATTTCGTATGTTTCCCTGGTTGCAAGAATAGGTACACGTTACGCATTTACGCCACTACAAAACAGCATGTCAATTCGAACGTAGTGGCTCAGGTTACTTCCAACCGTAAAACAAACCGCAACAAGAATATCTTAACACGTATCCAAGTAACTTTTCTAACTTTGACTGCCGTGTTTTCTAAGTCCTAAGAGTGGAATTTGTGCGAAAATTTAATTTGTTGTAAGCAAAAACATGTTTGCTGTAGGTAACACGAGAATGCTGGCGAGCGGCGACAACTACGCTAGTTTGCGGTCCAGGAATGTGATACGCGACCGTTTTGCTCGTGTCTTTTCATTGATTTCATTATAAAGCTTTTTATATACCCTGTATTTCCTTATTTAATCATTTATTTCCGACACAGAGTAGAGTGGCGCCCTTTTCATATGCCTCCCTCTCACAGACGCTTACGCAAGTATGTTTAGTTGCGTTTTCAAACGCGGTATTATTGTTTAATTACTGCACACGGAAAGTGTCGATAAATGTTTTTACTGACCTCACTTAGTGTTTTGTAATCACTGACAGCGCAAGTTTACTTCTTCAGTAGAATTATTCACGCAATTTGATGTTGTAATTCGCGCAAGAAAATCGTATTGTTTGTTCAGTAAAAAATCTAATCTTGGAATAATTGCTGTTAGTCTTTCAAAAGGCCTTGTTGGAGTAGGTATCTGCTTTTAATTTGATTCACAGAGATCTATTATCATTGATTCGTGTCGTTCAGCGTGATTTACATTTACATTGATACTTTTTTTTGCAACAAAACATGTTTTATTGCTTTACAAACGAATGACATTGTTGGCATTTGCGTCAATATTTATAATTGATGTACTAGGGCAGTATAGTGTTACAGATGTGTCTATCACCGAGTAGGCGCCGGTGACCGCATTCTTTACGGCGTCGCACGGTGGGCTGAAAATCGGCTTTCATAGACATAGCGATTTCAATTTGCAAGTGCCGGATTTTTTGCCGGATATCGCTTCTATTAGTTATTACTATATTGAAAAATGACACCAGAGTTAATTCTGCACAAAAACAAAGGAATTATAATTTTTTTAAGAAAAAATTGTATGGAGCTGGTATTAAAAAGTTAATTATCTCGTAAACAGCAAGGAAAACCGTAATATCCTTACAGGTGGTTATAGTACTAATTATTTATGATTTTTTGACATATGTCATATAACGGTTATCGCTGCTAATTTTTTTTTAAAAATCGTCAAAATATTTTTATTTATTTTTACATATGAAACGGTTCCTTTTAGTGTTTAAGTTGAGGAACACAGACTTTTACAACACGTAACATAAAATAGCATCATTCTTATATTCCCGAAGGATTAGTCAGAGGTTTAGCGTACATCCACACTTAGACAACTATGTTTGAGCTAGATACCTATGTATCAATACAAAATGAGTTTTAATATTTGTTATTTGGTATTTTGGTACCAAGTAAGTGGTATTGTTTGTAACTGTCTGAAGTCTGAGAATATGTGATTAAGTAATTACAATAATTTAGTCTTCTAATAAGTCTGAATAGGTGATTAAATGATCGTTAATGATTTCTGATAAGTAAGCTAATTTGTTGATTAGTTGTGTTAAGAGTTCTAAGTTTTTTTTTGACGATTATAAATTTTTATTAGCTCATCTTTCAAAACTCTAATGAGGGTAGTTAACTAATTATCGACGTTTATAATTTAGATTGATCACAACTGTGCAACTGCTAACACAATTTTTTTGCTCTGTGACTATAAAATCTTAAAGTGGAAAGTTTAATCACCAATTTAGACTTGTTTGTTTTCTAAAAAGTGAGAGTACTTCATTTAATCATGAAGTATTGCCTTTCTGCTTTACAGAGGTGGATGAAATCTAACCGATTCCTCGATAACTTCAGAAGACTGGGAAATTGGCTGCAAGCAAATATTAATTGGCCAAGTTGTGTGTGAATTGGCATATGCAGCTACAGCGCGTTTAAAAAAGGGCATGAGGATATGGCATCTGTGATCGAATACATGTTGAAAAATCCTGAAGCAGTTATTAAAATTAAAGAAACGCTTAAGACATCAGTAAAAACAGTCATATTTACAGCAGAGAAAGCGCTGGATTGCTCCTTTCACTAAAACTGTCAAAGTGGCAATATATTACTTTGCGAGAGGCTGCCATTCGGGAAGGTGCTATGGATATTTATCCATCCTACTATAAAGTGCAACAAACTAAGCTTGATTGCTACCCCCCGAAGCATTCAGTGTCAGTTACGGATTCCTCGGCTAGGATTACACTTCAAGCTTTACTTGACATCACGGTGACGAGGATCCTTCAAAGTCTTTCTGACTATGCCGATGTGCAAAATACGCAGCTAAAGCGTATATCCAAGTGGGGATTTGATGGTGCTTCCAACCAAAGCCGATACAAGCAGAAAATGGAGGGTGAGCAAGATGATGCAAGCGTTTTCATGACCTCCTTGGTGCCACTAAAACTGACAGATGGCGATAATACTGTATGGATGAACCCAAAACCATGCTCAACTTTGTATTGACGCCCAGTTCAGTTAACTTTCGTAAAGGAGAGCGAAGCAGTTGTCGTCGGTCTACAAAAAACAAATGGATGATGAAATTCGGGCCTTTATCCCCACAGAGTGCAGTACATAATAATAACATGGTGACCCATCAACTAATTATGACAGCGATCGACGCCAAAGTCTGCACGTACCTTTCTGAGGCCAGATCAAATCCATCGTGCTACCTGTGCTTAGCAAAACCTACGGAAATGAACCGCTTAGATGTTGTAACATCAAAGACTGTGTGTGCTAACATATACAAATTTGGCTTATCATCCCTACACGCACGTATAAATTGTATGGAATGTCTGTTACATATTGCGTATAGGCTCGACTTCAAATGGTGAGCAGCGAGAAGTAATGAAATAAAAAATGTATTCAAAATAAATTCAAGTTCAGCTCAATCTGTTGATTGATGTTGTGAAACAAGGCTCGGGAACTACCAATGACGGGAATACCGCTAGAAAGTTTTTCGAGTATCCCAATAAAACTGCAGCTATTACCGGGTTGGACGAAGATCTTATTAAAATATTTGCAAGCGATAACATTTGGCGAGAAGATCGAGATTGATAGGCGAGAATAAAATTTAAAGATTTTGCCCGCAAAACAGCAGAAAAGTATGTGGAATTGTATGACTGGTACTACATGTCGTCAACCGTACATAAATTATTAATACACGAGGCTGACATCATCGAGAAAACTTATATTGTGCCATTTCGGACTCTCTTGGAAGAAGCCTCAGAGTCTCGAAACAGAGATTTTAGGAGGTTCCGGGAACATCATTCGCGGAAAAGAAACAGGCAAGATTCTAATCAAGATATCTTAAATATGCTTGTTGTTTCTTCGGATCCTTTCCTAAGTGCACAAAGGCCTAAGTGAGATGCCAAGAGAAAGCAGAGCTTTGTGCTGAAACTCTCGCAAAAATTCAGTTTCAGGAAAGTGAGTTCGAGTTTTTAGATATATCCAATCTAGATCCTGACTCAGAATTGGAGTCCGAGAACGACAGTGATAAGGAAAATGTATAATATTTTTTTTTTCTATTTTTGCTAATTTTTTAAAATATTTTTCTTGTTTTATATATTTTTAATATTTGGGTCAATAACATTCTTCATAATTAACAATGTTCTTAATTAAGTCACTAAAAGGAACCGTTTCATATGTAAAAATAAATAAAAATATTTTGACGATTTTTAAAAAAAAATTAGCAGCGATAACCGTTATATGACATATGTCAAAAAATCATAAATAATTAGTACTATAACCACCTGTAAGGATATTACGGTTTTCCTTGCTGTTTACGAGATAATTAACTTTTTAATACCAGCTCCATACAAATTTTTCTTAAAAAAATTATAATTCCTTCGTTTTTGTGCAGAATTAACTCTGGTGTCATTTTTCAATATAGTAATAACTAATAGAAGCGATATCCGGCAAAAAATCCGGCACTTGCAAATTGAAATCGCTATGTCTATGAAAGCCGATTTTCAGCCCACCGTGCGTCGCACCGTATTGAAAGTGGAGCAAACATCCGTTCAACATTTATAAGATTTGCAATACTATAGTTCTCGCTATCTTCACGGATACATTATAAAACGGGGTGTTTGTGCTAAAGAGGAAGTTTGGAAGTGTCCAGTTTTCAATTGAAATGTAAATTCTATCGTTGACATTCAACCGATTTACTTCAGAATAGTTGAAGTTAAGGAATTAAAATTAAATGTTCATTGCACTGTTAATAATGTAATGCTAAAATGCAACTTGAGTATTCATGTAAAGAAATCTAGTTACATAATATATTTAGGAATTTAAATTTACATGATAAAGGAAGTGGAAATAGTTATTATCGAAACAGTTTTTTGCCTTAACATTAATTCATGATAAAAAAAAATTACGTACCCATATTTTATAACGTCTAAAATATTTCTTTGCTGGTTTTAAAACTTTTAAAAATATCATACTTTTGTCAAAAAATAATTGACGTGCCTCTTGAAGTCGGTACGTAAGTGTTTTATTATTATAATTAGTCCAAAACTAAGACTGAATATTAAAAACGTCTAGTTCTCCTTGGCAACTCAACTGCTTCTGTAATTTAGAGGTCATTGTCGAAAATTATAACAACTGCTATTTTGAGAATTTCATTTTTGTAGAAATGACCACAAGTCGCACCAGACTACTGACTGAACCCCCAAAAAAAATTGAAAAAATAATAAAAATGAGAATGTTGATTAGCTAAGTAGACGCAGCTGAAATGTATAAAAGTAGATGTCAGGTAATGCGTAAAAAAAAGTGTGAAAACATGTTTTCGAAGGAACTGCTTCTTATGGTGTTGAATAAGCATGATGTAATGATTTGGGATGAAATGAGACGCATGTGTCCAATAAAGCGATAAATATGAAGGCAGATGATATGCTGAAGTAGCCGGCATTGCGATGCTATCAATACGTTAATTGGAAATAGGGCAGAAATGTAGACAGTGATGCTATTGTCATGGATATTTGTGGGTTATTGCTTAATATACACCGACACAAATGTTTAAAACGGAAAAACACCGATTCTAGGCCTCACAAGTAGCTGTTTGAATGGATGATCCCATATCCGTCGGGGTTAATGAACCTTGTCGACTTTGAATCGTATCAATAACGCATGCGTTATTTGCCCGCGATAACAAATACTATTGAATGACAATAAACAAAAGATATTGTTACAAACAATAAGAAAAGCAAGTGTTTTGCTTTGACATAATGGTACAACTGTCTGTGTCCAATTCTGTCTGACAGTTTCTTTTATCTTAAAAACTTATAAAAGAAAGGCTACAAAACTGTTATTGAGGAATGAGGATAGCCTACCTTTATTTACACATATTGAGACTTGTCCATGTCTTCCGCTGTTCGGGCTTCTGTGACTCTCATCCTTTCATATTTTCGATGTCCCCAGCCAGTGCAAAAGTGTTCTGTTTTCTTATCAAAGCTCGGTGACGTTATTACAACATTTGGCATACCTACCGTTCTTTTGTCTGCTATTTCATTTATTATGATTCAGTATGCAAGTCGCGTCCATTTTTTCTCTGCTTGCTGGTTTTAATCAGGAGGACTGCTAGTCGATTTTGTTATGATATTCGGTAGTTTAAAAACGCTGGAATATGGAAAACTTTCTAACATGGGATCACATCCACTAAAGTTCATAGTCCAGTCGCTTTTTGTAAAATTCTAATTAAACTGCATCTGGTTAGAAAATATTGGCATCAGAAGTAAACAGATACGAATCGTCAATACGTGAAATTGTGGAATGCATTCATGTGACATGCATTCAAGATGTTTATACGTAGTTGGAAGATTTATATCATATTCTTTTAGCTCGTCGTTGAACCTTGTTGATATTTTTGTCCACTTAAATATTTTTTCGGAAAAGACTTCCATACATACGATATTTCTATGCCCAGACGTAGATTCCGATTCTATAGGATCGATGTAATAATAGAAGCAATCTAACGCCAAACCAGTTGATGCAGGAATTATTTAAATGGCTAAACAAGACACAATAACATTCTCACTTTACAACACAGACAGTTTTCTATAAACAAGCACCATCATTATTATGAATGACGTCAATCGGAGCTTCATACCCACACGATTGTATACAAGACCTCAAATATATGCCTATTTTAAAGTTAATTATTAAGTTTATGACACTACTATTAGCGGTAAACAAGATTGATTAAAATTAAGCGGCGACCTGTAAGTTGAACTCCCATGTGCGCCTAGTAACGTATTCTATGAACAGTAATTGTTTGATAAGGAAATCGAATCTGATTGTTACTTGTTTGCTAAATAAAATTTTATTAGTATAAAGTACTACAAAATGTTTATTTTACATGCGTGATTCATATGTATATACTTATGCATAAACAAAATCTCTTTGTTGTACCAGAATAACTTCTTTAGAAATACCATATTTACGATAAAGTGTAAAGTCATTCCGGAATGTCCCATTTCATTACCAATGTATTTTTGATGACGAACCATTTTATTAATAAACCCAGACGTTCAAGTTATAATAAATTACAAAAATAACTCGCCAATTTAATGTGTCAGTATAATTCCAAGCTGAGCTATCTTCGACCTTTGCAATAACACTACTATCTCATTACATAAAGTTTGTTTCATACGCAAACGCAATAAAATAATAATTGCACTTATAACGAAAGTCAATTTTGTTACCATAACATTTTATTTGTAGTTTTTTTTTATGGGATAACTCGGCAAACGAGCAGGCGAGCTACCTGATGGTAAGTAGTCATCGCCACCCATGGACATCTGCAAAACCAAAGGAGTTGCAGATGCGTTGCCGAGCCTATTTAGGGAAAGGGAGGGGAAGGAGAAAAGGAGAAGGAAGGGGATTGGGGGAAGAATTGGGCCTCCGGCCCTCTCGCTCACCGAACGAAGCGCAGTAACGAAACACTACTACTCGGACGTCGGTCTTCTGCGAGAGTGTGGTACTTCCCCGGTCGAGCCGGCCCATTCATGCTGCGAACAGCGTGGCCCTACCACAACAAAAGTAGTTATCTACTTTCAACGCAATGTAGTTAAAGTTGATCACAATTACCTACGTCGCATTACTTCAGAGATGTAAAAGCGTAACAATGACATGTGTTGTATTTGTATTGTATAATACACAATCATGGTTTTCGAAATTATTTCACTTATAGTAGAGGATCTATTTTACTTGATATCGACACTAAAACAGGCAGCCGTTGGGACAAACTGTTCCTATCTAAATACTAGTCGGAGCTCGATGATGTATACTAAAAACGTTTTTAGATCACGTCCCTATCTTTGTAATTTTTAAAGATAAGCAGTGTTCACGCCCCTTCATTTGGTGGCCTTTAAACAGCTGCATCGTCACCGATAAGCGACAGAAAAGACCTCGTTTTTAGTTGCGATAACAGTTACAACCATAATAGTAGTGTCAAAATGCATGACAAGCTCATAGTACATTATAATTTTTTTACTAGATAATTGGGCGGTTGAACGGTGCAAATGTGAATTTATATTTTATACAAGTGTAGTGAATGTATTAACTTATTTATTATTTATAATTAACATATCTAGATATATGAGGACCCAAAACATGGAACGTTACAAAACTGATGCGTTACGATGGCGTGCTTCCTACAACAGTGATTTACATTTAAACTAGTGCATAGTGATCGTAAAGTCTGATCTGTTAGACTGCGTTAAATTATTTATTTAGTTAGTGTTTATATTGTGTGGATTATGCTGATCAATACATTTTTGGACACGGAGGATTTCGTGCACTTGTATTACCCGGAGGATGAGCCTGCGGCCGCGCAGGGTTGTGGTGCCGGCGCGCGCATGGCCTCCAAGTACCCGCCGAGACCACCCTCACCAGAATACTCACAGGTTTGTATTAAGTTAAGATACACCTCCTCGTTTTCATTTTAACCTAGTATCTAAATGATTGACTGCAGGTAATAAAAGTGAGCTAGCAGAATATTAACGACAAAATAAAAATAGTGCTAACAACAGACAGATATCTTATACATACTCCTTTTATTGTTTTATGGAAATTGATTTCCATTATAAATATCGTATTTATTAATTACATTTTGAAACCGATACCTACTACTGTGTTGTGAAAAGGTTTGTTAACCTAAGTTACATCAGCAAGACATAGAAATGGATATACAAAAACAATAAAAATCTAATATCATTGCAATATCGTCTTGCAATAACTTGATACTTCCTGGTGTTGTGAAAAAAGGCGGACAAAAACATAACGTTACGTACCTTGGACTGTGATGTAAAGGCAGGTAGTTAAACTTAAAATATTACCAACCGGGGATAAGTAACGGCGTACGAGTCCTTGACCTTGAGACGGATAATTGTGTATACGGGTGACGCGCCCCCCGTTCCTCCATTCAGCAGGGAGGAATAGCGTACTATGATTATTATTATAGGGCTGCGTTCAATTTAGAAGTTGGAACTTTTGAGAGTTAAATTAAACTTCGTAGTAAGAAATTACTTCGAATCTATTTCGGAATCTCCCCTATTGCTATAAGTGAGTAAAGAGTGTGGTAGTTTGTTTACTTAATTGCTAAAATAATTTGGAAGTAAGGAAACTTTGCTGGATCATGTTTCCACAAGTTTTTTCTAAACTTATCAGACGCTAATTTTGTAAATAGGAGACGATGAATGGATAATTATTATGATATCATGATGACAGACTATGATGTTACATTGTATTTCTACTGAGGCGTTTGTTTACCATCAAAAAATCCTGAGTCATACATAAAAATCTTCAAAATTATGTTTACGATGTGAACAAAAACACAACCCACTCTGTACTTGCATTGTCTGTTTGGATTTCATTTTAATTGACAGAGCATCAGTCTGTATTAAAAGTTCCCTTTGACTCATAAACTCGAGAAGTCAAAATCGTAATTTATCAATTGAAACTAATGGTAGGGGTAATAATATGAGCAGTAATCGCCGGTACAATGTCAGATGCACCGTAATAAGCCAGCCTCTGACTCATGTCTAAAACATGTTCCCCCGTTTGTGTCATTGTGGAACACATGTGTTGTGTTTTTACCTTCCTAATTTGGTCTGTCAGTTGTGAGGGGTTTAGTTGGCTGTTATAAATGCTGTAGAATCTAGTAGATAAGTAATTAGCTGATGTTTTGGCTAATTATGGACCTGAAATATTTTTTTTACAAAGGAGACTCGAGGGCAAGCATTTTTGTCATTACGATGTTGACGTAATAGATGCATTCAACCAGGATCACATAAGTACACATAATAGTGACCATAGTTGCATACGCCGGAAGTTTTTTTATCCATTGTTGTTCGCTATGAAGAGTGACACACAAAAGTAAGCCACTAAGTAGGTACTACACCGACTACGTCTACGTCAATCCTTCTGTCTCTTTCACGCGTTTCAATAGTTTGTAGGTATCAGGAATTCATAACATATGCGAGTACTAAACCTTGAATGGGCCTTTCAATGCAACACGCGGCCTCGGGCAGGGTTGAATGACATGAATGATTGAGTGAATGAATAATGAACGCTCCTTTCATTCATTCGCTATCTGTATCACTATCAAACCTATTTCAGTGTGCAAGTTGTGCAGTGAACACACTAAAAACAACGAAGTAGCCTTATTATCCAATTTAATATCTTGTGTAGTGGGTAATAAATCTTCTTATTCTGTCTCTTTATGGGTCTTTGTGTTACACCCACACTTATGTTGCGCCTTTGTTTCACACGTTACTGCTATTTTGCACATAATACTTCCTTTCACAAGGCATGAATATGTTACGATATTTCGTTACTATAAGTAAGTGAAGCTACAAATAGTCCGATATATCTGCAACACGCGGATGTTGGATGATGATGTTCACATGCTGACCTCAAACGACCTTATTCTATCTCCTACACACAGTACAGTTACATTAGTCATGCTTTACGTTATGAAAGCGAGGCTTGCCTCTTCCGCAGATGCCATTGCCTAATCTATGCTTTGATAGAGTTGGGTGGCCCTCAACTACAAATTTAAATTAAATTAAAATGTTATACATATAACCGTGATTTCTGATTTTGTAAAACAAAATGATATATTGTTAAATATTTAAGGTATTTCTTAAAGTAAAAACCTAATCAGAAAAATCCACAAGTAAATAAAAAGTAAGTACACCCATAGTAATAAAATAATATTTTATCTAAACCGACGTCACTATTATGTAAACGGCAATTTAAAACCAAAATGCTATCAACAAAACTACCCACACTCGTTACAGCAGTTCACATCATTAGCATTATACTGACTGCTTTGCCAGTTCATTCATAAGTTTCACACACCAACTAATTGTTATGCTATCCTGGTATAATAAAGCTTAAACTTGAGCTTTTTCACGCCTTCCTTGCTTTTGGAAAAAAAACTTCATCATCATCTACAAGGCATCGACCTCAGAACTTATTACGTTGTAAGATTCTTAACGTCAAGCATTTATAAATTCAAGGACGATGAAAAAACTAAGTAAGATCCTATTTTGTTTTAACTTAAGTGTATTATGACGGCTGTATTATACTTATGTGGGAAACGTTCTAGAATATTTAAACTCTTCGAACCCGCTGAGATTTTTTGTATACCATCTATCGGCACACGAGGTGAACGACCCACACTTCAAATTCAGCTGTTAACCCAACCATATTTACGAGTATCCTTGTTCAATGGACGATTTTGTAATTAGTGGGGCATTCCTAGTTGGTCGGTTAGTCATTCGGTAGTAGTCAGCACTCGGCGCCCACCCGCACGGCTTTGATGACTGTTTTAATGATTACGAACAAGCTTTAGTACAGAAATTACTGTTCTAAATAACCTCTGTTTATTTACATTTATGTATAGAGTATAGAAAAAAGAGGATCTGTGTACTCGTTTTTATAGCTAGAAGTAAAGGATCGCAGTTCTGAAAGTGGAGTGTTCAGTGGATTCAAACCGTGAAGAGATAACAAAAGAATCAGGCTAACCTTACATTTTGTTCAACAAAAAATCTGCTCAGATTTCAATCAATTCTTTTTCTGTACGACCGACACCGCGTTTGATTATTTCACCTCGAAAAAATGTACGTTATTTTCTATCTTATGTAATGTAACTACAGACGAGACTGTAATGGCGTAGTTTGTCACGTTTAGTAGTTAGTAATAAAAAAAGCTTTTTAGTTTTTTTTTATGTGTCTGTCTTAGTGCGCAAAGCTTTGTGTTCATTGAACTGTATAGGGTGAATGCGCTGAAAGGACTCGTGGGCGAACACCCACGGTCGCCTAATATTCGACATTCCTAATAAGGTAACATATTACTCACTGCATTTGACACGTCGGCCCTTATTAAGTAGTGAATTCGTGTCACAATCAATACTACTTCAAGAATCTGCAACATTATTCTAAAGTCTAGAGATTCTCAATTCAAATAATGTTATTGGCTGAGTCTATGAAATTCCCTCCAGCGGCTCGGATTTCGGATTTGTGGTAATTGGTCGCTCACTATTACATTGTACCTAAATATATGGGCGAATTTTTAGTGTACATTAGCACATGTCTGCCTGCCCTTCTGGGAATACATGGTATGTGGTGATAACTGGTGTTACATTGTTATGAATCTGCAACATAAATATGGTATCCTCCACCGGGCCTAAATAGGCAATCACTTGGAATGATTCATAGTCATAGACCATTATTTATAAGTGTGTGTACGCCAAGCTCATGTGAACCGCCTCAGGGGATATTACATCATTACTATGGAATGTGCACCAATTACATCCGATGGTAAGCGGTTTATAAACGTACAATTAATTAATTGATACCAGGACTGCATAATGATG
This sequence comes from Subacronicta megacephala, assembly GCA_958496365.1. Classification (NCBI taxonomy): domain Eukaryota; kingdom Metazoa; phylum Arthropoda; class Insecta; order Lepidoptera; family Noctuidae; genus Subacronicta; species Subacronicta megacephala. The sequence continues at coordinate 10,339,733 of OY292534.1, forward strand.
TAAGAGGTATTTACACAAATAGATTTTTGTTCTATGAACATTTACAATATACAATATGTAGACTAGGTTAATGAATAAAATTGATATTGAATCATCTTTTTTTTTCAAAATAATGCTTTTAAAGATCGATTAAACAAATTACACAATTACAAAGTGCAGTGACAGCCTAGTGATACGACCATTGGACTGCCAAATCAAAGGTTCAGTCAGGTTGAGTTCGAATCCAAGGCACGCGCTTAAACGGTGATGGAAAACATCGTGAGGAAACCTGCATGCCTGAGAGATTTTCTTGACAGTATGTGAAGTCTGCCAACCCGCAGTAGGCTAGCGTGGCGGACTATAGCCTAATCCATCTCGTACTGAGATGAGACCCGTGCCCAGCAGTGGGACAATGTAATGGGTTGATGGCAAACAAATTACATAATTATTGGTTGGGAAAAAACGTATTTACGTAATCACCTCAGGTACTTTAGTTTCCAATGTGTCTCCATCTTACAATGTTCTACTGACTGTTTGGCGATGACGGAAGACATTGAAGTGTTTGTTTGTTATGTCAAAACAAAAGTAAACAAGTATTTTAGAAATTAATACATTTAACATTTTTAAAAGATGTTTTCTAGAAAACTATGTTATCTATTATACTAATATAGATTATAAAGAGGAAAGATTTGTTTGATAAACTCTGAAATACTGAACCGATTTCACCATTTGAGCACATTTATTATCCTGCCGAATAACCGGGATACTATGCGGGCAACCCACGGAGGAGAGAAAAAAGCGGAGATGCCGCAAGGCAAAATTTCTTTAGAAAGCAGCGTCGCCTAAATGCGGGTGACAGGGGGACGAGGTACGGCGATGGCTCCACCCCACGATAGAAAACCCGCCCTTTATTTGTAAATCCATCTAGTGGTGAATGGAATTATTACAGTCAAATTGAACTAGTTATTTTCATTTTAGTTCGTCTATTTGCCACTATGGCGTAACAAAGCATGATACTTTGATCCAGAACATTCTATGTGCGTAAGAATTAGGGATGTTAAAAAAGAATCGATTATTAAAAAAACGATTATTATTTCATAAAAATCGATTTTTTATGAGCAACTATTATTTAAAAAAGAGACGATTATTTCTTCATAGATTTTTTTTATTTTAAGCGTCCCCTTTTTCGATTTTTTCTACTGGCATCTATTAAAATTACAAGAAACACCGCTACCCGCTATCCATTTGAGGGCAGGGGGGGGGTTCGTTATTATTTTGCAAATTGTTCGTAGATAACCTTCGAGCAACAGGGAGTAGCCTTAGCGATTTATTACCAACCAAATAGGTCAGCCATTTTTTTACGGGGGGAAATGTGCCCACAAGCTCTGTTCCGAATTACTACAAACAAAACTAAAACTGTAATGACGACACTAACACACAAAATTAAACAATACCAACAAGCATTGCACAGCGCTGAAACAACAAATAGCCGTCTAACCAGACGAAAAAACATGCAGCACTAAAACGCTTTTTAAGTTAAGGCTCTCGCTAATAAGAAAGGTCGAAAGCGCCGTAAAATTCATGGCGCTTTGACGCATAGGCGTTTGGTTCAACGTTAAAGGTAAGATCATTAAATTATTCATCGGCAAGAATTCGGATTTATCGCTCGACCGATACGTATTTTGGAGGGGCTAGCGGACTAAATGTTGGTACACAAATATGATAATAATTTAAAATAGAATACACGAATTTGGTGTCTAAATGTAATTAAATAGAAAAATACGGTAAAGATTTATTTACATGTGAAATTTCATACCATGTTTTAGTAGATTTGATGTTCCAGAAAATAAAAATCAATTTTTAAATAATCGTTTTTTTTACCGCAAAGTGACATCCCTAGTTAGAATGGCTCATCAATTAAAACCGACTACCTACCAACAGATGGCGCATTTTTCTTATATTCAATTCTTGTTCTTGTTTTATGCATACGGTATATAATTTATCTATAAAGTAAGTTTTAGTAAGCAAAATAAACATTAGCAAGTAATTTGAGCAGAAAATTGGCTACGAATAACATGCATTGATAGTATAAAAACACGTAATCTATAAGAAGTTGTTAGAAATCTTAGAATGCTTCTCTTCAACGGTAGATGTCTCTATCTTCAATCTGGCGATCAAGTTAGAAAATGTGTGTTTATAAAATGAAAATATTAATTTTAGGGACTTACACGTGAAATATTATGCCATCAACATGTTTCAGTTTTGATCCGGAACAATTGTTGCATCCAACAACAGCGCACTTCATTATTAAAACAATGTAACAATATTAAAAACCTATTAAAATACGACGGATCCACGGATCCGAACGCGATCAAGATTCATTCGAAACTAAGGTTTTCGGCCCCGCCCACTGTGACGTCATGACCTAGTTGGAGGCGCATGACCTACTTGCCTTGTGGCATCTCCGCTTTTTTCTCTCCTCCGTGGGGCAACCTCTTTATCGAATAATACAAGTAGGTATACCCAATAACAAAAACTTAGGATGACCTAAAGGCAAGATCTTTAGTAATTTAAACCAAAACGTCGGTCCATACGTCGAACATCCGGTAAATACATACATAAGTTAGATAATATCGTGGGGGCGTTTACAAAGCAATCCCACATGCATAAACACCTACACTAATTTCAGTTATCTTTAGGTCTGTGTATGGCCTATTTTCGTCTGAAACCACTATAGTAGCAGCCGAATGCTCGATAACTACCTCAATTGAGTCGTCCAACAACAATTAGGTCGATTACCTAACGCAGGTTGGTACCGCTGTCACAGCACACACTATTATTATCAATTAACCACTAAATGCGGTTCTATTTCCGTTTGCCCTGCATTCTTTATCAGGTAGGTGTATTTTATTGCGAATTGATAAAGACAAGAGGGTTAATGTTGTAATTACTGTGGTTATTTTTAAGTGATAACCGAGGTTCATCATCAATCCATTTACATTATTTTCCCACCGCTGGGCACGCGTCATATTTCTTCTTTTTTAATTCTGGAAAAAACTGGCTGTCTACCCAAGAGTGCGTCAAATCGCCACTCGTGAAAGCTCTTTATTTCCAAGTATCAATTAGCAGACACATTAGATATTGATTCCTCGAAACACAAATTGTCCTTACCAAAATACCAATTACATATTATACTTATCGCTTCTACACATATTTATTAAAATATTTGCAAAAATTTTAAGAAGTAAGTAATAATACTCAGCTAACGGTGCGAAGTGAATTGCTAAAGATTATATGTATATAAAAAAAATGTTTAATAAATAACTGGGTCACTCACCGAATCGCAAAAGTTCCGCCTTGGAGTTTGTCAAAGAGCAATGAAGCGCAGCATTCTGTGCGTTAAAAGAACGGACAGAATCCGAAACACCACGCTGCGCTCCAAAACGGGAATGATAGACGTAGGCAAAAAGGCGGCTAGGCTGAAATGGGATTGGGCGGGTCATGTCAGTCGCATGCATAATGACCGCTGGGCAAGTGTCTCCACGCAATGGGTGCCTGAAGATGGAAGGCGCCGTCGAGGTCGGCCCAGAAAGAGGTGGCGGGATGATGTGGATGCGTACCGCGAGAGCTGGTTCGAGGTGGCGCAAGAAAAGAGCACCTGGAAGTTATTGGGGGAGGCCTTTGCCCAGCAGTGAGACAGTAATGGCTAGAGAGAAAAAGAATATATTTGACTTGAATGGTGATCACCATTCACTTCATTTTTCAGCACTAGACTGAAGTGAAGAAGTTGATAAGCCAATAAAATAGATGAAACTTGACACCTCTTGCAAAATAACGTGTAATTGTTGATTTATCATGTTTTCCTGGTGTCGTGAGGCATGAGCCAACATGCAAGCCAATGTCCAACGTGCGTATGCAAACATTTGCCTTTAAAATGTCAATCTTTGGCATTTCTCGCATACCTCAAACTTATTTACATCTTTTGGCACGACAGTCAGCAAAAATCTCAACAAATCTACATATATAATTATCAATTCGTACATAATTTTGAAGAATGCTCATTATGGTATTAATTACTTTGTAGGTTAACTTAAGTTCTTCTGGTTTTAGGGGATGCCTAAATGGCAACGGTCGTCAGTGTATTAAGTCTAATTGAAATATTTTCAAAGATAAAACAATTATAAATTGCACATGAACATAAATAACTCCTTAGTAAAACTGCAGTAAGCTTAAAAATACTTAAGTTTAAAAAAACTGCAAAATATAAGGAAAATGGAAAAACGACCTTGGATTGCCATCGCTGGCTGGTATCCTTTTAAATCTACGAACGTTCAAAGCACTTAAAGTAGGTACTATATGTGCGTTATGCGCTTGAGTGGCAAGTTAGGTAACGCAAGGTCGCTTTCTAACGTGTTCTGTAGTATCCAGTGTGGGGACAGGTATGCAGTACGATCGTGAGCCGCGTGTGAATTGACTTTAACATGTGCAATGACTGGAAAAACTGGGATTCCTTTATCCTTAAAATTTCCATCACGTATGTAGTGGTCGACGAATTCTTTGTTATTTATTTTGATTACCAGGGTCGCAGATGTTACAGGAGCTGTTGGTATGGTAGGGTATAGCGGGCTATTCGCAACTCCAAGACTAAGTGCGTATATTGCGTGGAGGAGCTGTTACAGGATGCGTACTTTGTTTCTTCAAGAAAATGTTTGTAATAAACCATAGCATTTTTTTTATAAACTGGTCATTATCAAGAAATTATTGCCTTAAGCTCTGGCTTGCGTTAACGGCTAAGTTTTGTGTTCGTACGAGACCAATGAGGAAAAATCTATGAAATATTTGCTGCAAGCGATCACTTAACTAGCTAGTCAGGTTTCTTGTGCATGTTATTAAACCCTTCTGAAGTAACCACATTCCAACGAGGGGTTCCGAAGCGCCACCAATGAATCATGAGCACGTAACATCATTATTTATGATTCGAGTCGATACCAAGGCGGCATAACTTCACGTACATCGACTTTTATATAATACTGTGTACAGATTGTGCATTTAGGCATATAACCCAACTGCATTCCAATATCGCGTATCATATATGCAATCAAAGTTATGCTGTAGAAAATATGAAAATTTTCGCGCTTTTATTGCTAATTAACTTTTTTATTATCAGAGGATTAAAGATACAGAACAAACATATTTCGTTCATAAGCATTTCCATTTTTTTTCATGACAAATTTAATATTTTTCAATAGAACGAAGCTTAGGAAAGGAGTTTTCAAGCTGATCCTACATATTTGATATACCCGAAACCGGAGCCCTGCAAGAAGCTGATATCGCCATCATTCCTGCGAGAATATTATATCAAATCTTAACGAATCTAGAGAGCCTATCAGAGAATGAATACTTCCGACATAACGAAGTACTTAATTGCTGAACTGATGATCAATGGCATATACATAAATAAAATACATACATACACACAAATCAGTACTTAATTTACATCTCGGAGTCTGGATTTGTCCCCACCCGGTTAATGGCAATAGGTTCGCCCTCACATCGGACCCGCCAAAGTGTGGGTGTATATGAGTACACCTCTGCCTAACCCTTAATTCTTCTTCTTATTAGTAAATCATAGTATTTAAATTCCGTGTGGGGTTAACCTAAATATTGAAATGCAGTAAAGGTGACGAACTGAAAATCTGTCACTATATTATATGCAAGAATATGTTATCCTTATCGCCTACAAATTGTTCTGCCTTTATTTTATAATATTTTCACTGTCTTAGCCTCTCCCTGATTGTCTGAGGCGATGCTGGGCTGGTGAGACTGGAAATGTCTAGTTATCAGACCAGGAAAACAGAATTGTGGAGATATTAGACCAACGTTGTTGCACGTGATTCTATGAACTACAAGGGTCCTATTTGTAGATACTGTATCAATAAATAAACAAATATAGAAAGAGAAACGGTCACACCATCCCGCTCACACACGTAGTATCCTTAGGGCCTGCAATCAACAGTTATCAATTTATAGAAACAGTTTGACAATAACAGAATACAAAAGTGAACGCGTCAGATCAGTTCCAATCCTTTATAATATTTCGTTTTCGTCTTGAATTTTAATTCGACCTTCTAGGTTATTGTGTGTGTAATGGACTATTGTGTGTGATAGATTCGTTATTTCAGAAGAGTTTTTGAAATCGTTTGTCGAAATCCGACTGATAATGTACGTGTCTATGTCTGATGTGACGTGCCTCAATATCTCTGGCTTTCTCGAGGTATTATGCGGATGGAGAGTAAATACATGCTTTTTTTATTTGTCTCTTCTGTCAAAATTGCTGCCTGCTAACCAACCCCCTGACATAAGCAATTTTTTTCGACACTAGGGCCTCCAAAGACTTTGCAGTGTTTAAAAAAAAACTTTTTGATCATAGAATTACTTAGTGGAAAAGGGGCTTCTGGTTTACTGCCCATATATTTTGCCTTTTTTCGCAGAATAAATTAAATAAGCTGCACTTTATCATCCAGTAAAGTACCTACGTGGTGCATCTTCTAGTAATTCGACAACTTTATAATCTTGAATCTCTGTATCCTCTGGAAGGCACTTTCTTGCCTTTAAGAATGGATTCCTTGTTGTATATAATGGTTAATGTCTAACAACCGGTTTCAATTACAAATATTGCCCATGTATTAACTTATGCCAAAATTGTATCTCTAATAATCAAATCTACTGTTACAGTTGTTATTAACATCGACTGTAAGAAACTAAACCCCTAGTTACTACGATAATAATGAAACCCAACGGACTAACTCAGTCTTTTCCGTAAAAACTTCTAAATCGCAGAAATGCCGCCGGTCAGGAGTGAACCATACGTGTGCTTCTTATTTCTGATAAATCATCAAGCAATATACTGCTATAGCGAGCGAGAGGATTTTCTATAGTTTTACTCGCCTATGCGCCGTTTATGTTTTTATTGTCCGTTACAATTTTAATTAACTAAATTTATATTTAACCATTATAAAAGTCTTTTTTTAACGCAGTTTATAGTTTAAAACTCAATGTAATAGTTGTTTATGGTTTGTCCCCAGGTGGTAGTGCCGTCGACAAGCGAGATGAGTGACCGAGAGCGGTACCGTGCGCCACCGCAGCCGGAGCCGCCTCCACACCGCGTACGCGCCGCTGATCTCTACCCGCGATTGCGAACACACTACGATGAACCCGGCCTGGATGCTGGGTTCACGCCTATATGTGGCGAGTTTGTGCAGGTGAGAGTCACTTACTAGGATTACATAAATTAGAAAAGCTGTAGTTGACGCTAGGTTGCGCTCTACTAATCTTTATTCACGCCTCTGAACACACTGTATTTAACGAGTTCATTTTGGTAAGGCGTGTCTGTGATTATGATTACATCATTGTCTGCCTGGTGCCTACACAAGAAGTGACCCAGAAACTACTGTGTGAGAAAACAGTGCGCTCATTGCTTGTATATAAATAATTATGTATGGTATTATCTTAGCGGTTTCCCTTTCTGCCTACACGCAGGACATTTGAGGACATTTCTTGAGATAAACGTATTATTTATAATATAGGGAAAATTACAGTTGTCGAGTAGGTAATTTATAATTATTTTAGTCCGGTTCACTGCGGATTTCATTCTCTCCAATATAAATAACTAGGACAACTTAAATTAACTTTAACAATAAGTGGCCATTTTGCGGTAAAAAATGTTGACGGGAGGGAAACTACCAATTAGGCAATTAGCAATGAAAATTCAATATAATCTGAATTTAATAGTTGTATTACCTTCGTAAGCGGCAGCAAACTGTGTACATTGTGCCGTATTGTTTCCAATATAATTATTTAATTAATTATAATTACACGGTTGCCACAACCTCTTCATTAGACATGACACCCTAATGATTGCTTGACAAATGTGGTACAACACGTTTTTAACGACCTGCACTTTTTGACGATGTTTCGGAGTGTTCACAAAGATATGAATTTTCTAATGAAAGAAAAATTAGATCTCAGGCAGGGTTTAAACCTGCGTCTTTCTGGTTAAGTACACCAGACGCTTTACCAACTAAGCTACCGAGACCACTGCCTTGATGACTGACTTTGACTGATGTCAAATTTCTCTTCCACATTTTACGTCTTCAGGCCACGTCATATCATGTGTGATGTTCTGGAGTATTAAGTGCAATCCATAATTAATTAGCGGAATAGTATATTTATACATATAGGCAAAACACGCACATATTAACCAATACGCATGATGGCCTAAAAGGTCAGCAGGTCGAATGCATCGGGTTGAACGAACCGCAATGACGTTACGATAGTGTTTAGCTTCGTTCTAGTTCTGCATTCCTGGTAGTTCGTTGACTGCACGTTATCAGCCCAAAGCGTGCACTTTATAACGGTGATACGAAAACTTTGCTAAAATAGTGCTAAGTATAATATGTATAGTGTTATTTACTTTAAAGTAAAATATGGGAAAATTCTATCAAATCGTATAATGAGCACGTTGTGTATATATCTATCAGAAAGTAACAATTACATCTCGTTTGTATGTCCTTAAATAACATAATATAATATGTCAAAAATAATTATCTATTTCAAGCTATGTACATTATATAATCTGATATGATTAGTAGGGCAAATGCATAAAATAACCTATATGTGTCGTTTGGCAGTGGGTGGGTCGCTCAGTGGACGGCGGAACCATCGCAATGTCCAACTACCGGCTGCACATCCAGCCACGTCGGCGGAACGGCCCCGGCGCTTCCATCCCGCTCCGTCTCATCGACGCAGTGGAGATACGAGACCTGCTGCATCTGATAGTGCTCTGCAAAAATGGAAGACAACTTAAGTTAGTATCTTCACTTCTTATGATAACCTAGTACGTATTTAATTCTGTACAGCACATATTTGGCAGTTAGTATTATTGACTGACCTATTTCTGGGCATTTTTACCTGGGCTTTGTTAAGATTTATTGCAAATAAGCCACAAATATTTCTCCAAGTTTGATGTCATAGCAATGTTTTTTTATGGCAAAACCTGGCTTAAAATGCACACTAGGTTTACAAACACCAAATCAACAGTGATTACTTACTCAGATACTTCAACAAGCTTGTTCTACTGATTAGATTCTTAATTTTATAATTATTATACTTTCTTATCTAGTGTTTACATACAAAGTTTTGTAATGCATATGTAAACGTGTCATAGCCAAAAGATATTAAAATTATCATGTTTTTCGATATCGTGCTAGGTGTTCAAATGTCACATTATAATCAACTAGTTTTTGCCCGCAGCTTGGCTCCAATGGACCACTATAAAGATTTTTAATTTTTATGGATCTGCATACAACAGTGAGGTCAAGGTCCAACTTATGATCTCTTTAACTAATAGCGATAAGATATACCGCAGTTTCAAGTTGGAGCATAAGGTTTCTAATATCTAAAATATAATTAAAATCTAAAAAGTTTTTGGCGAAACCCTAAGAAACAGACAATATGTAATTGTAAAAATCCCTTTTTTTGGGTTCAGGGACATTTTTTTCTTTAACTCTTTTTTAATGTCTTTAATGTACAGAATCAGTTTTTACAATACTTTAATCAATGTTTAGAAAACTTGAAACACAAAGGTCATAGTCATATCCTACTTTTACCTATGTTCTTATTTATTATCAGTACAAGATAAAGCATGCTTACTAGTTATACACTGGATCTACTTTCGATTACTGTAACACCAAAATGAGGCTACTGACTGATAAACGCATAGCGACTCAACGAAAGCGGACACGTAAATTTTCCTTAAATAATAAGATAAAGTTTGTTTAAACTAATGTGTATTATCTGTTGTTGCTAAGAATGTCTTGAAACTCAACGAGACCGATTTATGAATAAGTACTGACTCACATTTCTAGTCCTATTAACTAGTTTAGGATTGTAATGGAAGTCTCATCTATTCGTGATGAGATCGATTGTCAGGCCCCTAAAAAAGTCGTCATTGCATTAAATAGTTTCCCACCTACATACAGAAATGAATTAAGTCCCTATAATTGGAATTTCTCAAGTGTTGACATGAATTCCAGTCGATAAAGTTTACTATTTGTTCTAGATGCTCATTCAACACGGGTGATCAATGTATAGAATGGTGGAGGCGGCTGAACACCGCGCTCGCCCCTATAGGATCTGTTCAGGAGACCTTCGCTGCGGCGTACGCGGCCTGGGCGAAGGAGCAGCCGCCCACGTCAGTGCACAGAGCTCTCATCAGGGCGTCACAGTCCCCACAGAGGCATTGGTTTGGTTCTGAAGTAAGTAACGCTACGTATCTTCTGCTTGCCTAGTACTCGAACTTGCTTTTAGTCCCACACAAATAATTTGAAAGACGCGGGAGGGCAAGTTGAATGAGTATTTTTTCCAACTCGGCACTACTTACTAACTAGCATATACGCATTTGGCTGAGGTATTTTTTCTACGAAATAGTATAAAATCCCGCTATTCCAAAATTAACCCGTTATGCACTGAAAGTATTCCTGCGACAGCTAACATTTAATTTCAAGCTTTTCTTTGGAATAGCATGTTCTTTTTAATTCTACCTTGCTAAAAGGTGATAAGTGTCCACTGTCCATTCCTTAATTAACATTAAAACGTGTAACATTCATTCCCCTCCATAGGTCATTTTATTTCTGCCCCTTTTATTTTCATTATGACATTTGTTAACCTGTTAATTTCGCCGCAGGTGGAGCGATTAGGCTTCACTTCGAAGAGCGCGTGGAGAGTGACGGCAGCTAACGCGGAGTACAAGTTGTGCCCCTCGTACCCACCTCTCTTGGTCGTGCCCGCGTCCGTTTGTGACGAGGACCTTGACTTCGTTGCTCGGTTAGTACAATTGGAAATGGGGTTGTTTTTAATATAATTTAACGGAAGAGTGAACCAGTAGAAGTTAGAAAGCAATGTTTATTTCAACAACAGCTCTTTTAAATTGGATTTAAACTTCAACTAATCAACTGCGAGATCTATCGTGCTTCCAGCCATTTTAAAGGTAGGATTCACTAATGGAGGGCTAATTCTTTTTTGGATTTTGTATTAAGGAGAAATGATGCTGATAACATTTTATAAAAACAACAAAGCGTGTCATTAGAAGCCGAAAATTCGTTAAAAAAAAACGATCAGTTAAAATAAATACCAAAGGGTTTTAAAGCAGACGGGTACTGCTGAACAACCAACCACCAGTTCTATTGAGATTCAGAGCTGCTTCAGATAATGTCATAGAATGCTCGAATTGAAGGATCTTTAGCGTAGCAGTCGCGAATAGGACTAGACTAACACGCCACGTTGAAAGTGTGAAGTAAATGTTTGTGTGTTGTAGGTTTCGCGCAATGCGTCGCGTACCGGCCGTGGTGTGGCGGCACCGCGGGAACGGGGCCGTGATCGCGCGCTCCTCGCAGCCCGAGGTGGGCTGGCTCGGCTGGCGCTCCAGCGAGGACGAGCGCCTGCTGGCCGCCTTCGTCAGCGCATGCAACGCCGACAGAGGCATGCAGCCGCCTAACAACAATAAGGTATTTACAGCTATAGGTATATTTTTCCCTAGCCGTTATTGTCCCACTGCTGGGCAAAGGCCTCCCCCAATACCTTCCAGGTACAGCCGGTATCAAAATCCTATTAAAATCTTTCAATACTTCCTGTGACTATTGGAAGGTATCTAAGGGATCATCTGACAAGATAAATAATTAAATATGATACATATACCAATTAATTCAATAATAAAGTTATAATTCAGTAATATCATATTTGGTGCTATAATAACCTATATCTTACTTCCTCACGTGAATGCACTCCTGGTACTATCTCTATATTTAATCGTCGCATGATGCATAAGGTTAAGCCAAGTTAACTATAGAATTGAGGAAGTGCATATAAACACAGCGTTCTTGATATTTATAGTTTATTGCTTATAACTTACTCACTCAATATCTGACAATATGGCACTAAATGCTATTTCAGGAAATAGTTAATACAATGCAACAATAATACAATGTGGCTACGTAATAACCTGGTTTGGATTTCGAACTTTATGTCAACGTTGCATAGTTATGAAATTTATTTCTTTACATCATGAACATTGTACAGCTACGCTTATATTTATAGTGATGGTGAGTAAGCAAATTACACACAACAAAAACCGAAAATTGCTTTAATATAATTTTCATGAATTTTACACGAATCAGAATATTATAATGTTATCAATTAATTCTAACCGCTCGCTGATGGGGGACCTACCAGCCTCTTAGAACTGCTATACGTAGTGTATTTTATCTCGTTTCGATCGACAACCGATATTTTGTGACTGGACACGAGACGAAACAAGAATGAAGACAAAATAATTTATAGCTATAGGAAATTAGACGTTTTATTAAGTTATTTTAGTGTATCTGCGTCATCTGGTTAATCGTGCCTGCAGTCGTATTTTTCCTTCACTAAATTAACTTAATAATCTTTGCATGGAAAATGCCTAAAAATACAAAAAGATAGACGTTTTATATCTGTATGTAGGATATGAAACTAAAATACGGTTTTTGTTTGAATATTGTATCAAATAACATGTGATACTTGTTGTTACAGCAACTAAAACTGCTGATAGTGGACGCGCGCTCGTACGCATCAGCGGTGACGAACCGTGCGCGCGGCGGCGGCTGTGAGTGCCAGCAGTACTACCCGGCCGCCGACATACAGTTCATGTCCCTGCCCAACATACACCACGTGCGCCGGAGCTTCCAGCAGATGCGAGCGCTCGCGGCTGAGCCCAGCGACCAGGCCAAGTGAGTACATTGATATTGCTACAGTTATATCATACTCATCAGATCGAACAACTTTCATCGGGATTACATCGGTACTTATATACTAAAATCTCAGTCTACAATCACATTGAGACGAGTGCAATGAACACGGCAGCTGGTTATTGCTTAGTTGCGAAAATAAGCACGGGGGGAGTATAGTTCACGGTCAAAATAACTATGCGTGTCTGAAGTTGTCCGCAAGCAGTTGCGTAGTGGTAATTTTTAATATAAAAGACGATTGATGTTTCGCAATCGTGATTATTGTCCTTACTAATACCATACTTATCCAATATTTTTGCATGAACATTTTTAAGTGATTTTACCGGCAATTCGTAATTATATTTCGTAGTATAATACGCACAACTTATGACTAGAAACGTCGATACACAGTTATTGTGACAAAGCTGTACTACTAACTTTAAAGGGACAAGCCGTTTGCGTTAAGTCCCTCCCTGCCAATGTAACTCCTACAAGCCATGATAACAAAAATTAAAAAAATAGGCGAGATGTTGTTGCCTGTCGTGACCAAGGGGAATGATTCTAGCTGTATTGAAATCCTCAACAAAATCTGTATAAACGATAGCAGTACGAAAAATTCGCATTACAAATATACCATTTACACAAGATATAATTACAACTAAGACAAGTTGCCCAGGATTTCCAGATAAACCAGATTTTTCACATACAGAAACACCTAGACCCGGAACAACTACATGTAAAGTCGAACTAGATTTAGAGGTGATTTTAACTTCCCAGTTCACATTACTTCCAGTATCATATTTCTTATGTACTAACATGACCACTATTTACGGCGACCTAGGTAGTATTACAGCCGGTTTTTTCAAGTCAGTTGGCATTGTGCCCGAATGAACTCATTGTTTTGTATCTGCTCGCAATATCTCTTCCGGAAACATTGCTCGGCATCACATGTTTTACGAGGTGTATTTTTGAAGAAATTCTTTTCAGTGACTTTGTTGTTGTTTTAAATTTAATAAAAAAAACTTGTGCTCATTATATTTGACTTGCAGAGTAATTTTGGTTGTATAGCAGCTAAAAGTATTCAGGCTTCGTTTGCTTTTATTTTATCAACCTCGAACAAAAGTTTCCTCTAAAGGTCAGTTTTGTTTGATCCAAATTTCTGTTTTGCTAAATGTTTTCCAATGGCGTTCTGATGATATAAAATATCAAATTATTAAATTTGAAACAAGGCTAGAGGCTAGCAACATCAGTTGTTTTTCGATGAAAATTATAAAACATAATCTTGGAAACAATACAATGATTGAAAACTGGGATTGATGGCATACTGAGAGTTGTTTCTATGCTCTAAAAATGGTTATCCATGAAGATTGAAAATCGTTTTATCAGTGTAGTTATTAATTCAGTAAAGTAAAATAAAAGTCGTGATTTCTAGGAAATATAAGGTATTTAAGTGTAAGGCAGCACAAAAACCAGAATGACCGTTGAACTTGAAAACTTTTATCTTGGTTTTTAGATTGTTACAGTATTGTATAAAAACAAACCGAGAGTCATTGAACGACAAAGAATGTTAACAAGGCCGTTCAGGTTATGATGTCAATAGGGAATATGCACAATTTTTTTTATATTTGTTTATGATAGCTTATATCGTTTTATTACTGTTAAATAATATTCAGCACCATAAATGTAAAAAGTATTATATATTTATTTATTTAAAAATTTCAAACTTTTTTAGGCGTTTTAAACGCGCCATAATGGCGGACTTGCGTCATAGTCTGTGACAATTTAACAACAAACGTTCGTTACGAACAGAACAAGCGCTTTGGACATACACAAAGACTTTGACGTCACACTCGACTGACGCCATTGGTCAAATCGTCTGACCAATAACGCTCCGTTTAAACCGCTTTGAATTTCCCACTTTAAATTGCACATTTCAATAATTATTTTACATCGAAAAAGATATAAACTTAGGAAATATTGATAGAGACGTAATGAGGATTCAAAATAGTACCCAAAAAAGAAATTATGCTCATCTGTTTCAAGTGCATATTGCCTATTGCATAGTTTGTTGTTCCCCCCAGTTGGCACAGCAACCTGGAGCGCACGCTGTGGCTGCAGTACGTGTCGGGCGTGGTGCGCGCGGCCTGCGTGGTGGCGCGCGCTGTGGCCGGCGCACGACCTGTGCTCGTGCACTGCTCCGACGGGTGGGACCGCACGCCGCAGATCGTCGCCGCGGCACAACTTATACTGGATCCATACTACAGAACCTTAGAGGTACGTTCTCACATAAAACTACCAGGAGCGCAAACTTTTAAGATAGTGTACTTAAGAATGGACCTCACCGGACAAGTACTCCAGATAACAGATGATGACTATCGGGTACAGTTCAGTCGGCTGCCTTACATACCAGGACAGCAGAAAGCGATTGGAGTATGTTCTGAATTCAACCCAATACGTCCACCCGCAACAAATGACAAAGACACAAATAAGAGAGCGCATACTAAAATCAACACGAGTTTTATTTTATATGGATTTATCGGCAAGCAGGTGTGCCACCTGATGGTAAGTAGTCATCGCCGCCCATGGACATCTGCAATACTTAGGAGTTGCCGATGCGTTGCCGATTAACAAGCCTATTAATGAAGGTAGGGAGGGGAAGGAAAAAAAGAGAAGGAAGGGGACTGAGGAAGAAATTGGGCCTCCGGCGCTCCACACTCACTACGAAACGCGACAGTATGCATATAATGTCCGTAGAAATGCCAGCGAGACACTACTATTTCTTGAACTCTGCTACCAGGATTGCAGAAAGCAGTTGGAGTATCTTTGCTGTTGCAAAAGCTTAGATTTTCCATTTATAAAATGATTCTGTTCTTCAGGGCTTCCGTATACTAATCGAGCGTGAATGGCTGGATTTTGGTCACAAGTTCGCCGACCGGTGCGGGCACCAGTTCGGACCTGAGGACCCTAATGAACGGTCACCAATCTTCCTTCAGTGGTTAGACGTCGTCCACCAGATGATGCTGCAGTTCCCTTGCAGCTTCGAGTTCAACGAGGCTTACTTGGTAAGTTTAATGGTTGTATTTTCTATAGCCAGAATCTAAAGAAACGGTTTGAAAGAAATTGATGCCATTTTCTGGTACTTTTCACTAATAACATGGTGGTACACGTAAGAATATCCTTTTAGGAAATAAGATATCACCTAGATATCGATGGCCCCACAGAATAAACGTGTAAGTCAAAAACCACAACTTTTCAGGAAAAAATAAAAACGATTAAACTTGAATAACTGTTGTTTGGAAGTATATAGGGTTAAACAAATTATATCAAATTAAAGATAAAAAAAAATATTATTACATTCGATTTTTTATTTAAACGGTTTTCCGACAATTTATGAAAAACCATTATATTTTTTTATTCTTGTTAATTTCTATGACTAGATAACAGTAAACTTCCATTACACGGTTATTCGTGTAAAATGTCAACAAACAAAACTAATAAT
This sequence comes from Subacronicta megacephala, assembly GCA_958496365.1. NCBI lineage: Eukaryota > Metazoa > Arthropoda > Insecta > Lepidoptera > Noctuidae > Subacronicta > Subacronicta megacephala. Next base: position 10,356,032 of record OY292534.1, read on the forward strand.
ATTATATTACACTATTATTCGACAGTAATCAAGTTTCTTTAATACCTAGTTACAAGCATAAGCACGATTGTTTACAGTAACTTACTGTATTGTTTGATTATTGTAACGATAAAATGCATTTATATCAATGTTCATAAGATCGATTCTCATTTATGTAATATACTTTTGTTATTGCATGGTGTAATAGTGTAAACTTCATCAATTAAGTGAAAGGTTGAAATAAAAGAAAAAGGTTTAATAAAATAAGAATATAATAAAGAAACTATCAACTTGCATAAAAACTAAATAATAATCACAAAGTAAACAACTTAAATCTCTTTCATGATTAGGAAATAGCTACCTATTAGCTTGAACTGATTACAAACTAATCATATCGTAATCTGAAATACTTAATCTTCTAATCCCCGTCACTATCATTGGTGACAGAGATCGAATTGTCCAAAGGAACTAAGTTTCTATAAAAAGTTTGGTAATGGTCTGGTATGGCTCGTGAATCACACAAACTTATCAAATCCTGATGTAAAGGGAGAGAGAGGTATCTTTTGTTATTTAAAGAACTATCAACAAAATCACCTACTTATAGTTCTTGCCTATGACATAGACATAGTAAGTTAATAAACGGAAATCAGGATTTTCATGATGACAATCAAATGACTACTTTTATGATTTTTCGGTGCCAGATATATCTCCAGTTTTCAAGACAGATCATACTTTAAAAAGTAAGATTAAAGTCAGCTATGCAACAGCTTCGTTTTTTGTTGTCTTGGCTTAAATGAATAGGTAAGTGAAGATAAGAGTTACCTACTTATGTAAATATTTTTGTAACAAGAATAGGTACTTACTTTCTATAATGCCAAGAAATTTAGAAAACATAATACTCGGAAGTTATATAGTAGGGGTTAACACTCTTATTTAATAATAATAATAGCCAAGAGCCTCGACTCACACCTGCGGAGGCTCTCATTAGGCAGCTGGGTCAAGGGCGTGATACAGAGAGCGGTACTCCTAGATACGGCGCGTATTGTTAGGAGGTTCCTCTCTTTGGGGCCCTGACCACCGGTAGCTTGGACCCTGTTCCCGATACCGGTGGATGACTATTTTTTATATTTTTAAATGTTTTTATGTTTTTATATAATTTGTAAAAATATTTAAAAATGTAAATTAATATGTTTGAAAATAAATGGAAGAGAATAATAATAATAAACCCCCTCTGGGACAAACGTTACCTCACCATGAGACTAACGTAAAACTGGAGGGTAGATTATAATCGCTTTCTACCAACCTATGATAATAAAACAAAAAATGTATTACAAGGTCTAAAGAAAAGCGCACAAACCGCAGGGCAGCTTGTGGCGAGCTGATGGTGAGTGGCGACACTGCGGTCCTTATTGCTCTAGAGAGTCGGTCAGGGCCTCGTCTCCAGTTTTCCCGTATTGGGTAGCTGGAGTGGAACTCCAAGAGCGCCCGCAGGACTCTCGACTCTGTCTTGGCTTAACTGGCCGGCCAGAGGGGGGCCGCAGAGCTATATGCTCGGGGGTGGAAGTGTCTAATGGCATAATAGCGGGGAAACCCACTCCGGGTCTCTTCTAGCCCCGAGATGGTGAAACCGGGGCCGCACCTCTCTACACCCTTAGCCGCTCACGCCGCTGTTGCCGCCTTCTGCCTGTACTGGCAGCTTTTTGGGGGGCCCAGCTAGTGAGTTGGCTATCCCTAAGGATGTAAGTTCGAGGATTTAGGCAGATGCCGTTTTCTTCCGGCAGTAGAAGTTATCGGTCCATCAAACACCCACATCTATAATCCCAATTTAAATTCCATATTTTACAATAGTCCTGCTCCCACCCAGGATACTCCATGGCTGTACTCCTATAGTGCAGTTGTGGAGTGTCCTGGGTTGGTGCCCCATCCCATATTAGATTAAAGTTCTCCAAGGGGCCTCTGCGCGTTGGACCTGTGTCCCCCCGCACGCTTGCCAAAAGACCGGATGTCTTCCTCACGGGAGGCATGCCGTGATATCCAAGGTTGAGATACAAATAATAATAATAATAAAAATAAAAAAACTTTATCCTGGCTGTTCTAGGAAGAAACAGTTGAGTCAGTCAAAGATGAATCTTTAACAACAAGACTGTTCCTGATTTTCAGTTAATCATTTAATTGTGTACCTTCGCTACAATATATTATGTACTTAGGACAAGTAAGACATACTTGGTGGTCATGATTCATGTACGCAGGCATGAAACGCATCAAGAATGGAAACCAAATGGACTATATTAACATTGGCCACATTGGCTTATCTTGGTAAAAGAGCCATAGTAGTCTATAAATTAACAGTAGATTACTACCCAAATACTTTACCTGGGGCAGTCGCAGTTGATCTGTAAGTTATATCTTTTATGGTTGATTCTATAGCTTTACAGTTTTCAAATATTTTGTTCTAAGTACATTATTTATTTTTTAATAACATAGATTTTTATCAATATTTCTAATATTTCTGGAGATCTTTAAATATACACAAGGTGATCTGGTGATCTTTTTATTTTTGATAAACTTTTAGACAAAGTTACTGTAGGTTGTAGTAAGTGAGACCTACTTATTATTTTTATTATGTGTTATTATGATTCTCTGAACATCTACACAGTTAATAACCTCTGACTTATTACGGCATATAATGATAGGATTAAACGAACTTACCTGTAAGTGAAGTTCTATCCTGATTATATGAAGTAATAAGCGCCCCTTTCTAATGTTACGTACAATTGCATTGAACGGATCATTGATAGATTTGTTTTATTGCTGTTACTATGCATAAACTTTAACTAAAGACCAAAACACTAGTATTTGAACACTTAATGCTATAAACAATCCGATTAAATACCGTAGGAGGCAATGCAATACTTTAATTTTAAATAAAAATATATTTTAAAACTTTCATTCCACAAAATTACACATTAGGAATAAAAATTGAGTGCGTCATTACACGAATAAACGTGTAAGCTGCTATTATACAAACTCGAAGAAGTGCACAAGTCCTCTCAAACGTTTGCTTGTTTTAACACGTTTATTCGTGTGAACTCAGGGACCTAAAAGCGTTTAACAATAGCATATACTATTATTCTTGTGATATAATTGCATGATTTTTCCCTAGAATAAAGGAATCAAATGATATAATAGGCGTATATTTAAGTCAAAAATGAGTACAAAAAATTGAGAAGGTGCTACATAGGTCAAAGAAACGAAAAATGCAATAAAAAAATATTTGTGTAAGAGCTCTTGCACGTTTATTCTGTGGGGCCATCGATATTATCTCCTAAGTATAATGTTTAAACTATGAGTATAGTTTTTTTTTGTATATAACCTCCTGCCTTTTCTGTTTACTTTTTTGTATGACAGTATTTTGTATATTTTTTTTCTCGGGAAGCACGAAATTAAGTGACATTGTTGATAACATTTTACAAATTTTTGCTTACACACTAGTTAGGGGCCTCTGTAGCCCGGGGGCCCCATATCATACGAGCCGATACGGCTGATACGTCAGGTTAGTTAGAAGTTGTGTATGTCGTTAGATAAAGCTGGGCACGCACGTGCACTCGTGCATGTTCGGCACGTTCCTGTGCAACACGAGCCGCGAGCGCGCAGACTGCCGCGCCTGTGACGTCACACCACACGTCTGGCACCTGCTGCGCGCGCCCGCCTACAGGAACCATCTCTACTCACCACATAATCTAGATCAGGTATTTTAAAAAAATACATAACAGTTTTACAACATCAATTTATACAGGGTGGAAGGGACATCGACACACATCCGCTTACCACGAATTCAGTACATGATTCTGGACCCCCTTGCGTTGATATTTTTTGTCGGTTATGTTTAAAAAAATCAGCTGTTCCATACATTTTGACCGTGTAGGTATCGCACTTTTGTATGAAAAAGCAGTTTTTTTTTATGAACGGATGAAACGGATGTGCATCGATGTCCCTTCCAGCTTGTATATAAAAACTTTATATTACTAATCGACCTGGGAATCGAACCCAAAACATCAAGCTCAGTAGTGGCACTTAAACAGTGGTTCCATGTCCACCGACTTTATATTTACTTTAAATTTATTTAAGAAAACTTACTTTTTGATTTGCAAGTTAATTACAATAACGATATGATACTAAACATATTTGAACATAGGCTATTCTCACAGACGTATTTCAATAAGTTTATTGTACATCTTTACCTCAACTTGATAATAAATTTGCATACTTTTCACGTAAACCAACAAATCCTATATATATAGGTAAATACCGTCAGTTGGTTACGACAACAGTCTTGTAGATTTCGAAAGAAAGACATACATTTTACGCAAACTTATGTATTACTTAGGTTTGTTTGTTCTGTAAATAATTAATATACAAACAGTAATTATATTATAACAAGCTGTTTTGTCTCGTTTCGGGGAAAAATTACTGACCTAAAATCGGTCGAAAACGTGCGAAATAAGGCCGTGGAATATTGAACATTTGAAAGAAAGAAAGAAAACTTTTCATTCTGACTTCGTACACAAAAAAAATACAATTAAATTAAAAAGAAAAAATACAGTAACCCTGCACGAGATCAGAACAGGCTCCTATCTCAGCATAATGCTGCGAAATTAACAGCATAATGTCACAGCGCTGGTTTTCGGATAGGACCTTTATTTAGCTAGTGTTAGGTTCAATACAAAATGTGCTATCTTGTAAAGGTTGGAAATAATTTTGGCAATAATTTTGGATGCGATAAGACCGGTTAGTTGTTGGTATAGGAGGTGGGCGTTATTGGTATATGTTCTGTACATGCATTTGCTTGGATGTAACATTTTTCCCGGCATGTGAAAAACACAATTTCTATTATTCCAGTGGACGTTACGCGAGAGGTTGGGGACTCGATTTCGAAGTCTAGCAAAGAATATTTATTTGGTTCCTTGTTCTGTAAATTATCAGTTGCAGTTCGGAGTTTGGATTTGTGTTCAGATAATGGCAATATCCCTGTTACATGGAACCTAAGAATACCGGTAAAGTGTACATTTGTACACCTCTGCCTAACCTTTCAGGGAATACAGGCGTTACGGTATGTCCGACAATATCATAACATTTTAGTCCGTCGTACTTCTTTGCGTATCTATGGTAAAAAACACCTTGGTTTGTCTATTTTTTATACTGTTTTTTCCTTTTTTTTTTGTGTACGTTTATTTATGTACATTCGCCAGCACATCAGGTTATATAAAATTAACAAATTTCCCTAATTGATTAAGTTCAAAATTGACTGAGAAAATTTGACATTTTGTTGTAATTTGATGTGGTTGCGACCGTACCGTTGTACTAGGAGTTCATAAATCGCAGGAGTAAATAATGATGTTTGTATGTGTCTTCAGGCGATCTGGCCGGAGTACTCGGTGCGCGCCATGTGCGTGTGGAGCGGCTTGTTCAGCGCCGCGTGTGAGCCCCCGGGACCAGGGGACCAGCCGCGCTCCGACACCCGCCACGACCTCCGCCCGCACACGCCGCCACCACACAACCATAACGGTTACTATTACGAACCTTATATTACCTCGCTGCCAAATTACACGGGCCAGGGGCAGTGGCGGATTAACCATATAGCAGAAGTAGAAAATACTGCGGGCCCCGCGCACAAGGGGGCCTCGCGTATCCAAATCCGGCAACCTCTGTCTGAACTAAATTTTTTGTATGAAACCTAATAAGACACTAAAAGATAATTAAGACACTACAAAGTCGTCAAAGTGCATTATTCCATGTCAAATACATAAATGTATTGAGACCTATTGTTTTTTTTTTTACTACTTTATACTTAAGAATCTACCGGAGAACAAGGGCCCCCAATAGAATATGTTACGGGCCTCGCGCTTAATACGGCACTGGCCAGGGGTCCAAACTTTCCACAAAACTATTGAACGAAAAATAAAATTATTTTATAAACTTTTACAGAAAGAGAAAATTCGATGAATATAATAGCCTAACAAAAAAAAACAAATATCATGATGTAATGCATGTGAAAACGGGTCCATTAAAAACAGATCAAAAGTGACTTAACTTTTTACAAGTTTACCTAATGCTTTAAATGATCATCTCTTCTATTATCTTAAAAAAGCCTAAATTACCCAAATACGTGTTTCCAAATGATACAATCACCAACTTGTTGTCACAATATCACATTGACTGCCTCATTAGTCTAGTGGTCCTAAACGCGACTGCTACGCTAGAGGTCCTGGGTTCGATCCCCGGGTAAGGTGAATAAGCAAAGTGGTATTGGATTTGTCTGTGAAATTCTCAGTAGCAGCTCGGAGTCTCGATTTATGCCCGTGAATGGCAATAGGCTCTCCCCTTATACCGGCGACCTAAACATACCGGCGAAATGTTAGTGTACATGAGTAACCCTTCGGGAAATACAGGCGTGATAGTATCTTATGTTACTATCACTAACTTCAGATACATATTACTTATTCTTCTTTAATGGACTTGGTATTAAAAGCTGCAAATTCATATATACCAATATAATAAAGCGGAAAGAGTATTTCAACGCGCTAATCTGTGAAACTGAGCCAGATTTACAGATTTGCAGTTCTTTTTACTTATTAGATAGCCTAATTTTCAGAACAAGCTGCTACAATTCTTAGCAGTTTGGCAACCAAAAACACAGCTTGTATAAAATAATACGAACTTTAATTACTTATTTGTAACCTCAACATTTCTGATTGTATGTTATATTTTGGTAGGTCTAATGACGAAGACGAGATCATGTGATAACCTGCTGAGTGAAGGTGAGAAGCGGACGGCGCAGCGGAGGTGTAGCGACCCCAGTTTAGCGCCTGATGTTATGTAAGTCACTAAACATTCTTCTTATTGTTAACATATACTGTCCCACTGCTGGGCAAGGATTTCCCCCATTATATTCCGTGTTCTCCTATTTATCGCTTTCTCCGGCTAGACAACCATAAACGCATCCAGATCGTCTCGCCAGCGCTTTCTCAGCATGTCCGGCGTCGATGACTTTCCTTAAGAATCCACTCCGTGGCTATCCTGGCCCACCTTCCCGGTTGCATTCTATAGATGTGTCTCGCCCACTGCCACTAGAATGTTTTATAGTCGTATAATGTGTGAAAACTAAAAAAAAAAATTGCGCCGATGGCAAGACGATCCGCCTTAAATTTCTAGAAACTATTGCAAAGCGGATGTCTGGTATCCGGCTAAACAGCTATCCGTTGCATCTGTAATCGCTGCATATGCTTATCCTTCTCTTGAGTGAAGTGGGAGGGCCATGGGTTTATCATCATCATATAAACAATAGAGGCCCCATTAACAAAGGCCTATGCCTCATTCTACAATCAATAGTCATTCTTATACAACTCTGTTCTTATTCCCTTCGGCTACATAACAAGATATACAAATCCAGTATAGGCTATCACGATATACTAGATTGAATGAAATTTTATCATGTTTGTCATTGATGTTACAGGAAATTGTCGATGGTAGTCGCGAACGATTGTGAGAACCGTCGCGAGTGCCGCGCCGCGCTCACCGACAGCTGTGTCGACGAGCTGCCTGTACTGCCGCTCGCCAGCGACAACTGTCAGGACACGGTCAGTGTTCAATTATACATTCACTTGCACGCGACATGCTCCATGCAGACGAAGTCGTAACAAATTTAATCCAAATCAATTCAGTGTGATTAAGTAACAAACTCCCAAACATACAAACTTTCATATTTATAGAGTTAGCTGAATACATTGCCTAATTTGGTATGGAAATTATCAAGTGAAAGATGCCGCTTGAGTAACTATGTTTTATTTACTTTACATTATTTTTCGCGTTTCTAATCTATTCTATCAGTCTCTTTTCTATCTTAAAGAATTTTCATCGTTACCGCGAACTTCACTTTCGAAGTTGTGCATGCGGGGCTAGCTTATGAATATTTTAAGAGTACCAGGACTTTATAAATACTTAGGAGTAAACAAGTAAAATAACAGTTACCTTTTGTCGTAACAGGTGGACGGTCTCCACCCAGACCACTTCGAGAACAGCACACGTCTTCCACGAGACATCGCCAGCGGGTCATCGTCATTAGAACGAGAGCTGGGCGGCGCCGCAGAACTGACCATCACGGACAAGGTCATAGACCACGATGCCATCGACCAGCCTGACATGACGTCCTCGGGGACCAGCCAGGTCAACGGGACCAGCCGGGCCAACGGGACCGACAGCAGTGTGGACCTGCCGAGCGCCGGCTCGCCCGATGTCGACACTCCTGAAGAACCGCCTGTCTTCGTCTGTGATACTTATACTGATGTTATCGGGATGGCTGAGGTCAGTTGACTATAATTTAATTACATGGACTACAAACTGCCACTTGCTACTTATTCTTGCATACTTCTTTTGCGTAGTCTGCAAATGTATGATTGTGGAATATGCAAAAATACGAATGTCATACATATGCGCTGATTGCGAGTATATCGCTCCTGACGAGCGTAATACTCGCATACTCGCTACTTTTTCGAGGATGTTGCCAATAACACCTTCTAGGACTACATCTCCCATCGCTGCAGTTGACATTTGCCTTATAAATTCCTTTTGTTAATCATCTTTCTTTTTCATTAAATAATTCTGTTTTTGTGTTTAATGAGATTTTGACCTAAATGCTTACGTATAAAAATTTGTTTGTCGTTCTGGGAAAAAAGGTTTTTTTTTTTTTGCGATAATGACGTTTACGTATAAGATATTGGACTCCTTACATAGAGTGAGGGATCTTTTCTCTTCCCATCTTATACCGATACCAATATAAAAGATACTATCACAAATTAAATAATAACAGGCAGCAAGAGAATCAGCCCGTACCCGCAACATCAGCATAACCTGGCGCTCCATATCAGAGTCCAGCAACCAATCTTCCACCGGCTTCGAGATCAACGAGAGCCGCGTAGAGCCGCCGGCCTCCCGGACCACCTCCCACGAGTCCTCCCCCATAGACAACCACACCAGCGACGACAGAACCAACCACAACGTGGTCACAGACCTCAACAACCACACGAGGGAGAATGGACTCACTAATGGAACTATGAACGACATCGAAGACGTAACTACTAAGTTTCTTGAAGTCGACCTCAATGGTAAATCTTTAACTTTTTTAATACCCTTATAATTTTTTTGTATAAATTCAAGTTTTTTATGAGTTTGTCTGTTGTTAATGGTAACAAGAATTGCTAGTTTGGCAAGATCTTTTTGTATATTCCCAGGTATAATGATTATTAATTGTTTCGTTAGTGTAGTGTTCTTAAGCGCGACTGCTACGCTAGGGTCCCAGGTCGAGCAGTTTTGTTAAGTTTTTCTATGAAATTCTCAGGAGCACCTGTGAGTTTAGAGTTGTGCCCGGTTACTGGCAATAGACTCGGGTCCATATTTACATGGGACCTAAAAATGCCGGCGAACTGTGTACTGTATTAAATGTACCCTTATGTCTCTGACCATTCGGGGAATACAACTGTTATTTGTATGTTATTACAGGGGGAGCAACATCAAGCAGTATAAGTTCAGAGAGTGAGGGCGAGGCACACACACAGCCGCGGCGCAGCGCGCACACGCACACACACACCCGCACGCGCGTGGCCAGCCAGCTCACACTGTGCCCCACCTCGCCGCGCCGCATCGCCTGCTGCCACTGCTCCAGGAGACCTAGCACTACCAGTCAGTAACAATACTCTTTCCATCTTATGTGACCCTGGTACTGTTCCCGATCTCGTGCCATTTTTGTAGGTCGCAGAACTGTATAGTGCAATGTGCGAGTGAGATATATCGTGCCATTTCACTCTTGCACAGTGCTAAATAATGTGCGAGTGGGATAGATATAGTGCAATCTCTTTCTGACACAGATTTGTGGGAAAGAGAGGTCTCGTACCATCTCTTTCTGAAACAGTACAGTACTATAATGTGTGAAAGAGACAGAACTCATTCCAACTCTTTGTGTATATGTGACTGGTACTTTTGCCGATCTCGTGCTATCTTTGTACGTCGCAGTATATTGCAATGTACGAGTGAGACATATCGTGCCATTTCACTCTGGCACAGTGCTGAGCAATGTGCGAGTGGCATAGATATAGTGCAATCTCTTTCTGACACATATTTGTGGGAAAGAGAGGTCTCGTACCATCTCTTTCTGAAACAGTACAGTACTATAATGTGTGAAAGAGACAGAACTCATTCCAACTCTTTGTGTATTATGTGACCCTGGTACTTTTGCCGATCTTTGTACGTCGCAGTAGTGTATAGTGCGAGTGAGAGATATCGTGCCATTTCACTCTGGCACAGTGCTGAGTAATGTGCGAGTGGGATAGATATGGTGTAAACTCTTTCTGACACAGATTTGTGGGAAAGAGAGATCTCGTACCATCTCGTTCTGGAACAGTACAGTACTATAATGTGTGAAAGAGACGGAACTCATTCCAACTCTTTATGAATTATGTGAGCCTGGTATTTATGCCCACATGATTTTGGGCCACGCCATTAAATAATGGATTACAACGATCTCGTGACATCTCTTTTCGACATTATACTTACTGTATTGTGCATTGTGTGTGAAACGGACAGAGAGGGGTAATGTGCTATTTCTCTCTCGCACAGCATGTGAGTGAGAAAAAGAGAAATTATTCATACTCTTTGTCTTATGTGAGCCTGGTACTTATGCCTACAGGATGCAGTGCCATGCCAATAAAGAATGAATTCTATTCTGCTGCTGGTAACTCTTGCCATCTGTTTAGTGTGAGAGAGAGAGAGAGCGGCCATTATTTTTTTGCATAGTGGCGGTTGGTTATGCGAGAGGGATAAATGTCGTGCTAGCTCTTTCTGACACTGCACTGGATGTGCGAGAGAGAGAGAGAGAGATCTGATGGATTTCATGCAACAACTGCTGGTCTAGTGCCATCTCTTTTTGGCATAATACTTTTACTATATTGAACAATGTGTGAGAGAGTAAAATATCCTGCCATGTCTCTGGCACAGTACAGACTATACTATGCGTGGAGGAGAAAGATCATTCATACTCTTTGTGTCTTATGTGATCCTGGTACGCGTTGCAATTGACTTCTATGCAACTGCCGATGTTCTTATGCAGAGTGCGAGAGAGATATCGTCTGGCATAATACTGTACCTATTTACGAAGTGCAAGGGAATGATGTCATGCTATCTTTTTCTGTTCTGTGATTTGAGACAGAGGGCCAATTCGTGCCACCTCTTT